>NKZV01000969.1:0-44138 GCA_002370175.1 Metschnikowia colocasiae
GACTCCAGATCTAATTGTCTCCATGTGTGTATGCACACTACCCCACATTTGTGGTGGAGAAGGGTGAAGGTCCACTCCAATATAAAAAGAGGGGCTGCCGCCCATATTTATAAAGTAATCAAGTTAAACCTGGGATCATCATACTACGATGGCTCCCTCAACCAGACCCATAAGAAATGCTCCACGTGTAACTGTTGAAGATCCTGACACGGCAGAGAACTCTCTGCCTGATACAAACACTGATGTAAAAGTGTTTACCTATCTTGACGACACCATGAGATCTTTAGAGTATAGACCTCGTCCTATTCTGGACTGTACTCCGTTGATCTATGGTGAACCGAACTCACACAAGTTCGAAGCAGAAGAGGAATTATCGATTCTACAGAATGAGTTCCTGCATGTTCCCAATCACCGCACACAGGTGAAACAATGCTGGACGATGAGAAGAGGCCACGTTGGAGATAATCCTCCTAATTCTCGTCTATTATGTGGCTGATGGCGCATATAAAAGAGGGAGCTATTCCTCGTGTTTGTACCCAGGAGTTCTCTCGGAACCATTGAGGATAACAAGGATTAGAATCAAGTCACACTCAATAAACATCAGTCTGATAATTAACAGGCTGACACCAAAAACGGACCCGCTTCTAAGTCCGTAGTTCGTTGTAGCTGTAGCTACTTCAGTAAGAACGAAACATGGCCATGTGTGGTTTCAGAACCCGGCCTCAACCCCACAGGTTTCTTAGTTAGACTCAGGAAAATGGAGCCCTTGGTCGTTCTCTGGTGGTCCGAATTGAACTCTGGCTCGGTAACATTCAAGAACCAATCATCCCTAAGGTAGTACGTTGAAGGAAGATTGAATCTACAATTTTGACTGGGGTATAAAGTACTTATATTGCGTTAATGTTGTGGTATGGCTATTGTGTGACGCGTGCGAGAGCAGACTGAATAGTATTCAGAAAGAAAAGCCGATACCCAAATCGTCTGATCTTGACTCGTTGACCTTGACTCGTTGACCTTGACTCATAGCTCTTGATGAGCTCGCTGGGTCGGGCTGCATGCCGGAGCAGGCCCTCGGAATAGGCTCTGGCTGCAAGAAACACCCGTGCACCAGGCTACCCCAGCACAATATGCCCCAACGCAAACGGCACAAATGGTGGGGTTTGCGCCCTCCAAAAGGTTCTCTGGACTGCTGGAATTCCGGAGACCCTCCGGCGTGAGTTTCGGCCAAGTCAGGCTCCTTTTTATGCTTTTATCGGCGAAAACGGCATCGCACAACGCGAGATCCGACCAGTCCGAGGGCACATCAAGATCACCCACCAGCACACAGCAATTGCTCCATACACCCTTTTGTTACACTCTTACAAGTCCAGCCGACTCAGTGCACTAGTTAGTAGTTTGCCGGTCACGAGGTAAAGTAGGGTACAATTCTAGTGGAAGTACTGAATCGAGTTACTGATCGAGTGTACTGTTGAAGTATTAGTCAAGTATAGTCCCTCAATCACCAGATTCAAGTTGCATCAAGTACACAGGCTTTGCATCCAGACTTCCCAAAGGCATTCTCCACATGCATCGTTTTACCTTCACTAATACATACTCAATGTAGATCTTAAACCGTCAGTACTTGTAGTGGAGTTTAGCGTTGATGCCCTCAAGGAGAGAAACCACGGTCGAGTTTCTGGCGAGCGCGACTAACCTCTACTTGATGGAATATACTGAATCTCAAAGTACTACGGATTAAAGAACAATATTCGAATAAATGAAATACTCGCAAGGATTCATCGTCAGTCAGCCGGCCGGTCTTGTACTAATCTGGAATGGCTCGGGTAACCCGTGGAGGATATCACGTTAGATCGGGGTTATGCGGTGCATGCGTTGCCCTAGTCTTCGGGTCAGTGACTGGGCGGGTACATGGAACGCAGTGTGCATTGAAGTCGCTGTACGAGTGGTCTGACCTGCACAGCCCTGGCAAGCTTCGTCAGTACATCGCTTGTAACTTAGACACGTTAGTTGTGTTATCCACTGGCCAGGTTGGATGCAGGATATCCAATTCAGAAGGCCGTTTGGCTGCGGCACTAATAATGCCCAGGCTACTACCCACGAGGAACTATCGAGTCCTAGTGTTTCATTTCAAGCATTTGGTTTGAGGAAATTGCAGCTCAGGCTCCGCAAGGACTTTCGGTCCTTGCCGTTTCTGAACCGAATGTTTGTGGATTGAGTTTGATTGAGTTTGATTGAGTTTGATTGAGTGCCGTTGGAACAGAAACCACCTTGGCTCCTAAGATACGCACTGAACACTTTCAAAGCTTGACGCTGAATCCTCAGCACCCATGAACACGCAACACTCCATAAATTTGCACATGCAGTGGCGGTAGCCACACCGTGTTGGCCAGCACCTTATCGGCAATGACTCTTTTTGCCCAATCTCTTTGCAATCAAAACTTGGCCAAAGCATTGTGGATTTTGTGAGAGCCAGTATGATTCATCCTCTCTTCAACCAAATCTGCGCACCGGCATGTTCAGTCAATCTGTCAGCTTGTGGAAGCTGGAAGGTCTGCCAGTGTAGGGTAGCCGCGGAACTCTTTCCAGAATCTGGGTCTGAAACAGCGCCTTCGAAGCCCTTCTCTAATTCGGCCAAACAAGTGTGCATGGCTTGTGGAACGTACTGACCGCCAAAGTCTCCAGAGAGGGCTGAACTTGTGGGCCTCTTCGTGGACAGCGTTGATCTCACGTGGGGTGTCGGGTGCACGTATGGCTTGTGTGCGGGAGGGGCCCAAGATACACTTGACAAATTCACGGGCCACAGCATCTCTTTGGCCGGGGTGAGTCTGCCAAAAGCTTGATGATCTTGGATCCAATGAAACACCATCAGCTGCCTTACCCACGGTCAAGTGCTCTGGTAGAAACACCGAAACAACAGCAATGCGAGTGTCCCCGGTGTACTTGCGAACTCTGGCACACAAGGTCAGATTCAATGGCCTCAAGGCTAAAGGACCGAAATCCCCTCCTTGGCGCCGGCACTGACTTGAACGTGAACTTGTGCACGGCTCGATTCCTGTTCAACTCCAAGCGAGCCAGAGCTTGGGGTGCGTCGGGCTGGAAGCGAATTATCTTGCTTCCACAGCCAAGTCCGGTCAACCCTGACAAATCGACCACCGGCTTGCCCAGTTTCTTTCCTGCTGCGGCCGTCTCCTTCCACGCCACACATCTTTGGCCGAAGGGTTTTGTGGAAGTATGTGAAGGCACTAGGGCTGCGGCAGGCGACTTTTGAAAGCGACGTTTGGATAAACTTTGTTTGCGGCAGGCGACCTTTGAAAGCAACGCTTGGATAAACTTTGTTTGCGGCAGAGCGTTCGAAGAAACAATGTCAAGATACCATAGCACATTTAACTAGCACCGGATGTTCTATGTACTCTGGTGAGGCAGCAAGTGAGCAGACGCTTGTTCGCTGTCTCGGCTACGGTTGGGATCCACCAAGTCGAGTCTATGCCGGTGGCTCGGTGGACCGCTCAAGCGTAGGGTGACAATGCGTTGGATGTTCAGCTTCTAGCACAGGCAGGTGCAGTTCCAAGGGCTGATTCAGTCACGACTGCTGTGCTTTTCGAGCGAAGAGGACAAGACTGGTTAAGATTGCTCTTGGCTGAGCGTGTACTGTAACACATGTTTGATGAGATTATGTGCTGATTAGATTTGTAGTTATATACTGGTATACGCCGTTTTCGCACCCAAGGTACCCAGGTGAGAGGAGTTGCAGACCATAAATACTACACCTTGAGAAAAGGCCCATACCTTCTCCCTTTAGACTTTCAAACATCCACTTCAGCAAAACCTTGCGTTCCCTGGAAATTGCATTACATTTGCCTGCATAGAGCCCCCGACTATGAAAACTAAGAGGTCTTAGGCGACTCCACTAGACTGCCTGGTGCTGCACTACTGACGGTCTGTGGTAGTCGGCCTGTGGTAGTCGGTCTGTGGTATCGGTCTGTGGTAGTCGGTCTGTGGTAGTCGGCCCGTGGTGGTCTGTACTCTGTGATATGGAAGTCTCCTATGGTGCCGAATAGGGGGGGGTGCCTCGGAAGCCGCCACACCCGTACACCAGGAAGTGCTGGGTGGCCTGGTTTTCGATATGGGCAAAAATCATCAACTTGTATTCTCCTGTAACGGCCGCAGCGGCTCGGGCCATCTCCAGGCACATGGCACATGGACCCGTGGGGCCGCCTATGTGCAGTACAGCACCCTTCCACACTTGTATTCTATATACATGCTACAAACGGCGCAACTTCTTGGAGCGGGCTCCTCCGAACTTCAAGCGCGTGCGGTCCGTGACCCGGACTATGTGTGGCCGCACATGGGCGCCCTCCTTACCCTGCAACGCCGACGTGAAGGCCTCTCTGCCCCGGCCAAAGTCCTGCAAGATCAACTCCACCTGGGCGTTTTGGTCCAACAACTTCTTCTCCTCGATGATCTTGAAGAGCCGCGAGCTCACCTGGTACGCCGCCTCGTACTCGGCCCGGTTGCCCTTGCGGAACCCTAACATCCCAGCACTCACAAAGGCCTTGGTGTGGTGAGGCAAGTTCATGTAGTACAACACTTTCTCGTTGTAGGACAAGTGCTCGTTTTTCTTCATGAAGTCCAAGTCCTCGACCACAGCGCTCAACGAGCAGAGCGTGTTGTGGCGGTGAAACGTGGCGTAGAGCTTCCAGGCCACGATCTTCTCCGACACCGCTGACTTGGTGCGTTTCTGCGGCCCGGAATTGCGGCTTTCCCGGACGGCCGTTGCTGCAGACACTGGCGCCGTGCTGGACATCCACCGGGGGGCCAAGAGGCTCCCGATCCGGAGGCGTGTGGACTGCTTTAACGCGGAGAACATGATGCTGGTGTGAAATAAATTTCGCTCGCTGATATGCCCGCGCACCCGTACCTCCGCGCATCCTCTGCTTTCGGCCGGGCTTCTGTCCTGGGGACAGTAGCTGGTATACTCCAGACTGCCAGTGGTTCGGCTGTCCTAAATAGGAGCTGCCATGGTTGCTTGGGTCTACGGCATGCGCCCAAGCCACTTTCCCCCGCACCCGTACACCACGAACGAGACCCCAGCTTCGCCACGGTTTCGCAACCACTTGGTATATTTTCTGGCGCAGTACGCACCCAGCTCTGCAACTCAGCCTGGACCAGGTAATCGACTGCACTGGGTTGAGTTGTCCAGGCTGGGGCTCAGCCCCCATGCAGGAGGGCGGTGCACACACCCGTGCACCACGAATATCGCGTCGGGAGGCCCGTACCCCCCGCGAGGCTCGACCGCTACCCGAAAACACATTCGCTTTTGGGCCTTTGCCTCATATTTATAGTTCTCTTCACCACACACAAAAGCACTCCTTTCAATTGTGCTTTGGGCCCGACTCTTATCCTTATCGACAAGTCCCCGCCCTCAATCGCCGAACCCCGTGGTTGCCCGAGCTTGTTTGTGCCCCTTGTTTGTTTCATTCGTGGTTATTGTTGTTTCATCATTGTCTCACAATTGTTTCATCTGATCGGTTTCGTGCCAAGGTTCACCGTCGTTTAAGCTAATCCAAGTCGACCCGGGTTTTATTTTTTGACGCTTGTTGCATTATTGTTTTTCACTGATCCATTATTGTTTTTCACTGATCCATTATTGTTTCTTCACTGATCCATTACTAGTGTCACAAGTGTTTCATCCGTGTTTCAACTTACCCTTCCCAGTATAGAGTCCAATCAAACGATTCTTACACAATCCATTCGAGCGGCTTCTTCCTCTTCAGAAACCGGCTCCAATCACTGTCCAAACAAGCGACCCCGAAACGTCGCTTATATACACAGTGTCACGTGTCCATCTGTGATTACCATGCCCGACTCCAAATTGCCCGAGTACATCATCGGCGATGTGGTATCTAATGAAACGTCCAAAAGCAGACGCATGCACATCAAAGAAGTCAAGAGAATCGGCGAAGGTGCTTTTGGTACCGTGGTGGAGGCCGTCCTAGCCACCGTCGACGATAACGGTATCCCCAGCCCCGACAAATTGGGCCCGTTCGCCATCAAGCGCGTCTTGGCCCAGACAGAGTACAAGTGCCGTGAGTTGGAGATTTTGCGTACCGTCAGTCACCCCAATGTGGTGTGCTTGAAGTATTTCTTCGACAAGAAGAACCCTGACGACGACAAGGTGTACCAGAACTTGGTGATGGAATGCTTGCCCTCGAATCTCCAGAGCGAGATCAAGTACTACCGCCAGTCCAAATATACCATTCCCTACCCCCACATGAAGGCATACACGTTCCAGCTAACGAGGGCAATGCTCTACTTGCACGGGTTGAACATCTCGCACCGTGACATCAAGCCTTCCAACATCTTGGTGGACCCACGCACGGTGAGCTTGAAGATCTGCGATTTCGGTAGTGCCAAGCAGTTGGAGCCAGACCAGCCGTCCGTGAGCTACATCTGCTCGCGGTATTACCGAGCTCCGGAGTTGATTGTGGGCTGTACCGTGTACACGACAAAGATCGACATCTGGGGCTTGGGGTGTGTTATTGCCGAGATGTTTTTGGGCAAGCCTATTTTCCAGGGCCAGTCGCTGGAGCTACAATTGAAGGAGATCTCCAAGTTGTTGGGCCCACCCTCAAAGACGTTTTTCTTTAAGAGCAACCCTAATTACCGCGGAAACATGTTTTCGACCAAGCTCTTTAGCAGTTCCATCAAGGAGCGCTTTGAGCACATCTTCTCTAACTCGCCGCCCGACGTGATTGACTTGCTTTTGAAGGTGTTGGTGTATGACCCCGAGGCTCGTGCCAGCGCCCGCTCCATCTTGGTGCACCCATTTTTCGATGAGCTAAAAAGGGAGGGTTTCTCGGTGTATCCCAGAGGCGCACAGGAACCCATCAAATTGAACTTGCATGACTTGAGTCCTTTCGAACTAAATCTTATGGGGCCTTACAAGGAGAGCTTCTTGCGGAAGTCGAAGGATTAGATGAGCGAGGTTCCACTCTGACACTGCTATTTTGAATGAAGCTTATGAAACCAAGACTTCCTGTCCAATGCCGAAGCTCACACTATCCTTTTTGTTATGTTCAGATGTCTGGGTGGTCACTTCGAGTTTCTAATTGCTGCTGACGTGCCGTTGACGTACCGTTGACTTACTGCTAAGTGATGTTGTTGACTGGTATATTGATTGCTGTAGTTGACTGTTATAGTTGACTTTGGAATTGTGCCTGAGTATCTTTTGCTGATATTTGGTTGCTAGTTCTACTGGACAGTGGTACCATTCGAAGCCACTAATGAAGCTTAATCACAACGATTCCTGAACCTCAATCCTGGAGCTGACGTGAAGCCTGAGCACGAGTTCCTGGCCGATGTACCATTGCACGGTTTCGGCACGGCTATGATTGCTAACACTCGCCTAGTATAAATACACTATATATGTTGCTAATAAGTGTGTGGACGTGTGTGGACGACGGCCTAGTTCAAGGCCAAACTGTAACTGTACTCATCTTCTATGTTCTGCGACAACCACAACACTATGCAGCTCAACATGATCGACGTGTTGCACACGATATTGGACACACCCATGCCTAGCGTAGGGAAGGTGTACTGCTTCATCAAGAACTTCAAAATAAACACCATGAACGAGCCGGCCAAGCCACCGGCCAAAAGCGAAAACCCAAAGAAGAGGATGATGCGGGCGGCCCACGCGTTGGTATTGCCATCGCCCATGAACAGGTTCTGGCCCTCGTTGAAGAGGTTGGACTTCTCAATCAGGTTTACTATGAGCATGCCTAGCGTGGAGCAAAGAAAGGGGATCCAGTCAATAAACGTCACGTGCACCGAGCTGGCATTGACGGTTTTGGAGTACACGGCAGCATCGACCATGGCCCAAAAGCCGCCGGCAAAAAGCGCTCCGGCCACGTAAATCCCAATGGACCTCAATTTCTGCGACTTGGGGAGGCGGAGCAGCGCCGCGTTAAACCGGAAAAGGCCTCGTTGTTCCATGATCAGAGTTATCGAGTATAGGGGCAGGAAACGCTAATGTGGCGGTATCAGGGATAAGTGGGGTACGTGGAGTCAGGGGTCACGTATAGTGAGAGATCACGTGTGAATTTTCACGTGAACAATGGCACCTGCGGCTAGCTTTGGGGGATGACGTGAAGTGACAGCGGTGGCGGTCGATGAAGGCGTTGCGTGGAGTGGAGTGTCGGGGAGTGGTTGTTATCGCGACAAGGCAGACAAGATGCAGGAATGCATACACGTGCCACACCATACCTTATATACAAGAAACACACCCGTCTAAAGATCCACATCGATGATTTATAGATGGTCAGATATCCAGAAGTCTATGGTTTCAGGATCATCATAGCCTCAAGATTATGCAAATATCCTGATTTTGGTAATGCTGAGCTTTTTGTTCAGTGGCATAGGGGATATGATCCACCATGGATGGTACTCACATCTATAGATATACCCGAACCGTGGAGACCCATAAAGTCTAGATTAGATATCCAGAAATGGTCCTCAGGACAGTATTCAACTCACAGACAATAGAGGTACCCAAATGATATTCCATAGGTACTCCAGGCCATGTTCCATAAAGTCCAGATCATAGATATAGTCCAGATCATAGATATAGTCCAGATCATAGATACTAATCCAGATCATAGATTCAAAACGGCATTCTGGATCAGAGTCTCCATCTGGATCAGTGTTCAGATGAATCATTGTTACTTCTCCATATCCATACCCAGAGAGTGACGAAACACCCATAAACGGATATAACCAGACGGCTAATGCAGATAACCCAAATGTCCAGTTCTTATTGGCCATGATCTTATAGTAAGTGGTTGCGCCTGCATGCAGCGGGATGAGAGGAAATGACGAAACGATGCCATCACCAGTTCCCCGAGGATACCCCGCACAGTCTTCAAGGCACGCGGAGACAAGCCGCAGGACACTGACAGCATCTATATTGAGGCGGGGTCCGGCGCATTCCATTCGCAGTTCCATTCGTAAAGATGCACGGACCCAGAGAGGGAGCACACCGCCAAGTAGGAGTTGTCGGGAGAAATGCACACATCGAGAATGGTCTCGGAGGGGAGCAACCTGCACACAAGGGACTTCATCTGAAGGTCCCAGAAAAGCACGCCGGCGGCGTCCAGGCCGGAAACCACTAGGGGCGAGGAGGAGCGGGTGACAAAACACAGGCCACTGCAGTACTTCAGGTTGACCACGCCGTCCGGGCCCAAGAAGGTCTTGACCACCTTGTTGTGCATGTAGTCCCACAAGCGGATCTTGCCGTCGAGACTGGTGCTGAGCACATACTTGCTGTTGGGGGAGAGGGCTATGTGCAGGATGGGGAAGTTGACGACGTCGTTCGTGGAGGCGGTGGCGGTTCCATGGGAGGTGGAGTTGTAGATCAAGGTCTTGAGGCACTGGCCCGTCTCGGTGTCGAAGAGGCGCATGAGCCCGTCGAACGACGCGGAGATGATCATGGAGTCGTCCCGGGTCAAGCACACCGAGCTGACCGGGTCCAGGTGCGCCGCTAGCGTCTTCAAACTGCGCCCCGACGTGAGGTCCCACACAATGATGGTTTCGTCGGCCGCGCCGCTGACCAAGATGCTCCCCTTGGAGTTGAACACCACCGTGGTGATGTGGTAGGTGTGCTTCTTCAAGATACGGATGCACTTTTGCTGCGACACCGACCAGATGCGGATGGTCAAGTCGTCGGAGCCCGACGCCAAGATGTCGCTGCTGATGGGCGAAAACGCTAGCGTGGAGATGCCCTTGGAGTGGCCGCCGAGCACGGCACACAACGCGCCGCTGCCCACGTCGTAGACCCGGATCAAGCCCTTGGCCGAGCACGCCGCGAGCCGCGCCGCGTCGTGGGAGATTTTGACGGCGGTGATGGGCTCGTGCGCCGCCACGAACGTGTGCTTGGGCAAGTACGGCGCGCGCACTGCCGGCCGCTTGGCGGGGCCGGGCTGGTGGCCGTCGGCGCCGCCGGCTCTCTTGGTGCCGTTTGCAGGTGCCTGTGCATCTGCTGGGGGGATGGCGGGCGGTTCTTCCAGCATGGGTGTTTGTATGGACGCGCAGCGTCTTGATATTCGCATGCGCCTGCAGGAACGCCTGCTTCATTCTAATACTTTTCTCCAAGATTAGGTTTAGTAGTATAAACAATCCCAGGTCTCCAGTTACAACAAGTCTCAGGCTAGTATCATTGTATATGACCTAAAGCATCGCTATTAGAAACCAGAGAATCATACTGCCAGCAGAATGAAGTCGAGGATCTGTCCGAATGAAGTCGAGGATCGTGCACATCTCGGGGAGTATAGCCAGTGCAGTAAACCACACTGTATTTCAAAGGCCATGTCTTGTCCACTCAAGAGCCGAGAGGTACTTAGTGTATCTCTCTAGTCTCTAGTCCAGTCTATCTCTCTAGTCTCTAGTCTAGCCTATCTGTTTCTGTCTGTGTCTCTAGTCTCTAGTCTCTAGTCTAGTCTATCTGTCTATCTATTCTATAGTCTATCTAGTGTATCTAGTCTATAAAATGTATAGTCTGTATAGTCTCTAGTGTATATACTGTATATACTATATCTAGTGTACCTAGTGTATCTAGTGTATATACTGTATCTAGTGTATCTAGTGTATCTAGTGTATCTAGTGTATCTAGTGTATCTAGTGTATCTAGTGTATATACTGTATATACTGTATATACTGTATCTAGTGTCTCTAGTGTATTTCTCTCTGTATGATTGTATCTAGTGTATTTCTTTCTGTATGATTGTATCTAGTGTATTTCTCTCTGTATGATTGTATCTAGTGTATTTCTCTCTGTATGATTGTATCTCTGTATAGTCTACATAGCCTCTAGTGTCTGTCTACGTCTATCTGCCTAGTCTGGCCTGTCTCTGGTCTATTCCCTAGTGGTGTACTAGTTCTTATCCAGTTGAAGAGCCCGGAGTATTCTAGGTTCATCTACAAGTCTGCAACTCAATAAAGGCAGAAAGTCCACGACAGTACATACAACGCACATTACGAGACAAAAGTAGGGCAAGTGATCACGGTTGGTGGCACTTCATGCAAGTACCCGAGGGATGTATGTATCGAGTGCCGAACTTGATTAATCATAAGGTGCACATCGGCAGCATGGAAAAGGCACTCGAAGTGTGGCGAGACGCCAAGGATAAAAGGGCTGTGGAAGGGTTTTTTGGTGAACGGCGAACGGGCCAAATTGATCAAGTATCGGGTACCTGATTTCGAGGGCTCTTTGATCTCGTGCTCCAATCCATGGGATACGTCAATATCGCCGCCACAGGGGCTTTTCCAGCCGAACCCAGGCCCCTCTACGTTTATTTACCGGAAGGCGTGGAAGCTGTGTGGAAACATAGCAAAGTACGTGGCCAAATCGCTCTCAGGAAGGACAAACATGGAAAGCTTTGCGCAAGGAGAACTGGGTGAAGCTGAGCACCAAGGTATTGAAGCGTGTACCAAAAGACATTACATTCACAAAAGACTTAATCGAAGTGGAGAGTTCATAGAGGTTTATAACTAGAACGGTCTGTAAATTCAACCTGTTCTAAAGTAAAGCTTTCAACCATCTGATTACTTGATCGGTTTTACTCTTGTAACCAAGACATTCAATGGTACTTGTGACCAGAGCTGCAAACGAGACTCTGAAGTAAATTCTAGTAGATTGTTCCAAATGCTAGTGATATTAGCGAAAGTAAAGCAAATTATCAACATATTTCCTTAATGTGAAACTCACATGTACCAAATTGTATAAATGCTCGTTAGTATAAACTCTAACATAGTTGGGCCTTAAAGTTTATTGGGCTGTTTTCATTGTAATTGCTAGATATATTGGGGGTATGAAATTATATTGGACAATCTTAAAATTGTAACTGTTTTAGAATAGCTGTATGTACAAAATACATCAAAATAACTATGATATTACGTCAATAAAAGAAAAAACGAAATAGCAAAATATCCATACACCATACTACTCTAGTACTACTCTAGTACTACTCTAGTACTACTCTAGTACTACTCTAGTACTACTCTAGTACTACTCTAGTACTACTCTAGTACTACTCTATTACTACTCTATTACTACTCTAGTACTACTCTAGTACTACTCTATAGTACTACTACCCTATATTACTACTAATCTATATTACTCCTGCTCTATAGTAGTACTACTACTCTATAGTACTACTACTCTATAGTACTACTACTCTATAGTACTACTACTCTATAGTACTACTACTCTATAGTACTACTACTATATATTACTACTACTCTATAAAACTACTCTATAGTACTACTATTATATATTACTACTATTCTTTAGTACTACTACTCTATAGTATACTCTATAGTATACTCTATAGTACTACTCTATTACTACTCTATTACTACTCTAGTACTACTCTATAGTACTACTATTATATATTACTACTATTCTTTAGTACTACTACTCTATAGTATACTCTATAGTACTACTCTGTAGTATACTCTATAGTACTACTATTATATATTACTACTATTCTTTAGTACTACTACTCTATAGTATACTCTATAGTACTACTCTGTAGTATACTCTATAGTATACTCTATAGTATACTCTATAGTACTACTCTGTAGTATACTCTATAGTATACTCTATAGTATACTCTACCGCTCTAACCTGTCCAATCTTCAATTCTTTCATGATTCCTCAACCATACAACCTCTGCTGCTTTCAAAGAGCCCAAAGAGCTCTGCCTGGTAGACGCTGCTATGGTCTTTTGCAACTTCGACGACCATGATATTGGCCACCCATGAACATTATTAGAACCCACCTAGACTGTCTTTTTCGGTGTTGTTGCTAGACTGTCTTTTTCGGCGTTGTTGCTAGACTGTCTTGGCGGTGTTGCTAGATCTGCATCCAAACACTTCGACACTTTCTGGCATCGTTTCTCTGTTCTGAACATTATTCCCTCTTGGGGTCTGTAGTATCTCAGTCATGTGGGCTGCTCTCTATGTTTCGCTTTCGGTTCCTAAATACCTTGCCAAGTTCAGAGCCTGATATGATGCCTGGTCTCACCGTATTCGCTGCAAACATAAGAGGGTAGTGTGACTTGTAGTGAATGGTAGTGACTTCTAGTGTGGGAGCCAGTCGCAGGCAAGCGATGACTATTCCATGTGGACCTACACACGCCGAATGATCTGGAGAAGCGGCGGCAGCTAGTGCACGGTTCAGGGAGAAGAAAATGAAGAAGGACATGGACGAGAAGATCAAGCAGCTCCCAAGCCATCAAGAGTTTGAAGTGATCGACGACCTCGAGAGGAGAACCGTCTATTGAAGGCGTCACCGTGAATCGGATGAGGAATTGAAAAAGCTTAGACACCGTGCTAGGTTTAGATGAATAGCAGAGCACAAATATCTGCAAAAGTTTGACTACACTGCCTCTACAAAGCAACAATAACTTTGATGTACATTCTGCTCGTCCAATAACTTCTATTTACCGTTTTTTCCATAGTTCAAATATCTTCTGTCTCCATAGTTCAAATATCTTCTGTCTCCATAGTTCAAATATCTTCTGTCCCCATAGTTCAAATATCTTCCGATTCACCATTATGCTTTCTATTAACCATGAAGATGTAGCGCAGTGTCAACCGCATGCAACAGCTAGCCATATCCCACAAAGTAGAGAGTGCCCGACCAAGCAATCGCGGAGTATCTCCGCCTAGTGCTCTCGTCTTTCCAGCGAGGCTCTGCGTGTGCGTAAGATCTGCATAGTCTTGACCCAGAGTGTTTACACTATCAAAGATAGACCCCATGGAAGAACCACGTGACGACGTCCGTGTAGATGTTCCTGCAGAGCCACTTCGGCTGGAAGACGTGCCGGAAGACCGGAAGTCAATTCTGGATGAGATCTTCTCATATGAAGAAGCAGAATACTGGGGCAGTTTCCGGGCCACAGTTTCCGGGACCATTTCCAGCTTGCGACGCTTGACGAATGTCGCCTTCGGATTCTCGGATGGCTCAACAAGTCGTGGAGTTGACCATAGCTCGTAGGTCATGTTTCTGATCTCATGCAAGTCACGTCGGGCATAATCTCCGGCAGAAATTGCCCACCACCTTTGGGCACATTGACTTGCTTGCGGCCGTCGGGATGCAAGTAGTGATTGAGGACCATTTGGCCGAAGCCGCAGGTATAGAAGATATAGATATAGATAGATAGATAGATGTAGGTAGATAGATATAGATAGATAGATATAGATATAGAAGATATAGATATAGATAGATATAGATATAGATAGATATAGATAGATAGATGTATAGATATAGAGATAGACAGATGTATAGATGTATAGATGTATAGATAGATATAGAAGATATAGATATAGATGTATAGATAGATATAGATTTAGACTGATATAGAAGATATAGAAGATATAGATATAGATATAGATATAGATAGATATAGATATAGATATAGAAGATATAGATATAGATGTATAGATATAGATAGATAGATATAGATAGATATAGAAGATATAGATAGATAGATATAGATAGATAGATATAGATAGATATAGAAAATATAGAAAATATAGAAGATATAGATATAGAAGATATAGAAGATATAGATATAGAAGATATAGAAGATATAGAAGATATAGAATATATAGATATAGATAGATATAGAAGATATAGATATAAATGTAGATAGATAGATATAGATAGATAGATAAATAGATAGATAGATAGATAGATATAGATGTAGATATAGATATAGAAGATATAGAAGATATAGAAAATATAGAAGATATAGAAGATATAGATATAGAAGATATAGAAGATATAGATATAGAAGATATAGAAGATATATACATCTTAAATATAACTTAATAATTGTATATCTCTATTATGTAATTTATTTCTCTTGTTTTTAATCTTTATACCGTTTATTTTTCTTGTATATATCACCACATAGTCTGAGGTTTTATATGACTAAAGAGGGCATATAAAGTTACCAGCAGATTGTTATATTTTTAAATTATAAAAATATAAAATAAAGTATTAAATAAATAACAAATTTTTCAGCCTACAGTGATGTTTTATTACCTGAAACTCACATCCAAGGAAGCCATAATTAGACTTCAAACTAAGAAACCTAAAGACCGATTGATCCCATTGCGTACAACATTCCTATTCCCAATAGGCTTACTGTATGTAGATACGATATGTGATATTATTCCAAATCCTGGTATTATTATAAAGTATCTTTTTTGGACTATATCTTGTATTTTATTTATTTCCCTGGGATATCAGACCCTGAAAAAGAGTCCGGACTATGGCCAGTCATCAAGCCCAGATTACCATGTGTAACTTCGGAACGGGCACCACCTCAGACTGTTTGCCTATACAGATTCCTCTGAAATCGTCAATGAGCACAGCTAACTTAGTACACGCTTTTAAGATTAGATAGATATAGATAGATAGATATAGATAGATATAGATAGATATAGATAGATATAGATAGATATAGATAGATATAGATAGATATAGATAGATATAGATAGAGATAGAGGTACAAAATAGGAGTACCAATGAATATATTTAGATAGATATCTATGGATCCATGGGTAGAGAGATATAGATAGATGGATATGTATGGATAGATAGATGGATATGTATGGATAGATAGATGGATATGTATGGATAGATAGATGGTTACGTATATGTAGTCAAGGATGAGTTTACATGACTCAGATGAGTTTAGTGAGTAGGATTTTAGATGAATGAGTCATGAGTCATGAGTCATGAGTCATGAGTTATGAGTTGTACGTGGCATGGACCAGTCTCACCGTTGCTGACTCCTGATTCTTGAGCACGCCGCTCTGGTATCCTTCAAGTCCTCCGGATCACGAAGTGGACTTTCTGGTGCGAGGAACCCCTGCCAGAATCAGCAGCGCATTGAATGGACCCTTGGTCAAGACGACCTTGCGCGGGCCCCGTCCTCCATGCTGTCGAGCCACGACGCCAAGAGCGACCGTTCAATGTCGTCCATGGCAGAGCATCCCTGCTTGTCTGAGTCCTGCACGCCGTCAGCTTCCGGCACCGCGTCGTGGCCGTCCGACGGCACCAAGGCCTTGTGGAGGCCCCGCATCTCGCTGCCCCGGATCTCCTTGATCATGTACCGTAGATACTGACACGCCAAGATCCGGCTGGGCCCGTGGCCATCGCCGGACTGCACGTAACAGAAGATCTCCATCAATGCCTCGTTCAACGCCACGAGCTGCCGCTGCTGCGCTGCCGAGAGCGCCGACTTGCGCTCGATTTTGGCCACCACCTTGGTGAGGATCCGCCGGAACTCCGCCCGCCACGGCAGTCTCCGGCCACTCATGCCGGTCTCCTCCGTGCCCGTCGCGCGCCGCAGCGGCCCCTGGCTTGCACCGCGTTTGAGCATATCCAGGCTCTTTCCCCTTGCAGGCGTATCCAGGCTCTTTCCCCTTGCAGGCGTATCCAGGCTCTTTCCCCTTGCAGGCGTATCCAGACTCTCGCGCCCTCGGAACGTCTCCTGGGCCGGCGGCTCGGACGTGGCCTTCGGGCTCTCGCCTCGGATGGTGCTGATGTCAAAGCGGATGCTGCCTTCACTCCGCATGCTGGCATGGCTCCAGGGCCTCAGGTTGGGCGCCTCCGTGGGCGTGTAGTACTTTTTGGACTGCACCGAGTAGTTGTCGGCGTCCCAGCGCCGTTTGCGGGCCACAAGCGCCTCCAAGCACCTGCGGCGGGCATCCCCCACGGCCCGGGCATTCAAAAACGGGTGCTGCAACAAAACCAGCGGAGCAGGCCGCAGCTTCGGGGCCACGGCAAAGCATGCCCGGAGAAAGTCCTCTGCGTCCGCGGAAAGCCCGAGCTTGGCCAAGGAGATCAAGTCGAAAAACTCCGCCGTGGTCTCCACCGCCGAGATGCGGCGGAGCGCCTGCATGGGCGAGTACTGGTGCTGGAGAGGCGGGGCACCCGTGAAGAACTCATAGATACAGCACCCCAACAGCCACACGTCGGCCTCGAACCCGTGGCCTTGCGCGGTGTTGTTGATGATCTCCGGCGCCATCCAGTACGGCGTGCCCACGGTGGTGTTGCGGCGGGAGAAATGGCTGTGGAGCTGCGTGGACACGCCGAAATCGGTCAACTTGACCGCGCCCGCCTGGCTCACCAAAATGTTGGCCGACTTGAGGTCGCGGTGGATTTTGCGCTGCCCATGCAAGTACTCGAGCGCCGCGACGATCTCGTACGTGAGCGTGGCCACGGTTTCCTCCGCGGTTATGGGCCCTGCCTTGAGCATCTCGTACACCGTGCCTCCGTCCACGAACTCCATGATCACCCAGAGCTTGTGGTGGCGGACGAAGCAGCCGAGGTACTTTGTGATGTGCGGCGACTGGCACTCGGAGAGGATCTGGATTTCCTTGTACACCTCGTGGAAATCCGCTGATTCGTGCTCCAAGTCGATCTGCTTGATGGCCACCTCCTGCATGCTGGCTCGGATCACGCCGCGGTACACCACGCCGAAGGCGCCGCGGCCGACCTCCTCGAAGACCTGGAGCTGTTCGGCGCTGGTGACTCTGTCCATGGTATCGGTGCACGGGTGTAGGTGTGTTGGCGCCGATCGCGTTCGGGACGGGTGCAACAAAATCCGCGTTCTGGGACGGGTGGTGTACGGGTGCAACAATATCCGCGTTCTGGGTGTACGGGTGGTGTACGGGTGCGGGTGTCGGCGCGCTACATCACCGGGTACGGGTCTGCCTACACCCCATGTTTCTCCCTCCACGCCACACCCCCCCAAGCCTTCTACGGCGGCTACCGCCCGTCCTCAGACCACAGGCCGCCCCCCTCAGATCGCAGGCCGCCCTCCCCCTAAATCCACAGCTTTCCCGGGCAAAATCGCTCCTGCGTAGGGCACACGCCCCGCAGGCAGACTTCAACGACATCTTCATGGCCAAAACCTTCCGCTCCAACAAGGCACAGACCGAAAACGAGCTAGTCAAGTGTACGGCCTACAACGGCAAGGGCGAGATGGTGCTCCACGGCATGAACATCGGCAAAACAGCGTTTCTCAAGCGGTTCCACGTGGCGGCACGTGACCTCCGCAAGCTCGTCCGGTCCCACACGTCCAGCACGCCAAACTCCGTCGGCGTCCCCGTGGAGTTCGTGCCGCTGTTGGTGACACGCAAGGACTGCATCTTGATCAACCTCCTCAACATCCGCGCCATCATCAAGGCCGACTCGCTCGTGGTGTTCGAGTACCTGCACAACTCCGGGGCCAGCGAGTCGTACGCCCACGGAAGCTTTCTAAAAGACCTCCAGACCCGCTTGGATGCACGCCACCCCGACTCGCGGCGCTTGCCGTACGAGTTCCGGGCCTTGGAGGCCATCTTGGTCGATGTCACCACCAACCTCACCACCGAGGCCAACGTGCACAACACAGTGGTGACCAACATCTTGGCCAGTCTCGACACGTCCATCGAGCGGCAGAAGCTCCGGTACCTCTTGGTGCAGCTGAAGAAGTTGGGCCAATTCCACCAGAAGGCAAAGCTCATCAATGACCTCTTGCACGACCTCTTGGACCAGGACGACGAGCTCAACTCGCTCTACTTGACCGAGGCCGCGCGGGGGCACCCCCGCAAGGCCCACAACCACCAGGAGGTGGAGTTGCTTTTGGAGCTGTACTACGCCACGTCCTATGAGATCATCCAGACCACCGAGAACCTCATCTCGCAGATCAAGACGTCCGAGGAGATGATCCGCTTTGTGCTCGACGCCAACCGCAACGACTTGATGCTTCTCGGCCTCAAGTTCCTGATTGGGCTCTTGTCCATGGGCATCACGCTCTACATAGCGGCCTTGTACGGCATGAACTTGGAGAATTTCATCGAGGAGACCGACGGCGGCTTTGAGGCCGTGGCGCTTGTGGCGACCGTTGCCTTGGCGGCCTTGTTTGCGTTTTCCGCCAGGCAGTTGGTGGCGCTTCAGAAGATCACCATGGCCAAGGGTCACGTGCGCGTCCGTTCCGGCCCTTAGCATTGTGCTTTACTGTCGTTTTGGCAATGTCCACTGCATTGACTGTGCGTGACTCAGAAGCTGGGATGGCTGCCTGGTACTTTTTAGACGCTGAGGCGGTTGCCGGGCACCCCAAGTAGCCGAGGCAGGCCGGGAAATTGCCTCATTTGGCAATGCCGGAAGGCGTCATCCGCTAGACCTACTATTGCAGGACACGTGTATATGTGAAGGACACTAATGCTCAAGTGGGTCGATCTAGCTAGATTACAACTACATACACAAGTTTACGACTTTCTAATGCAATAATCTGTCAAGTTACTGGTGCTCACTAGATGTACCAGGGTTTTGAGCGCCGTTTGGCCCGGCCAGACCAAAACGGCTCAATTCTCCGTCAATTAAGACGGTTTCATGAGCAGTCTCTATGAACCGAGTTTCTGGAGCTAGGACTTTACAAACACGTCTTTGGACATCGTCTCATGCAAGTCCTGTCCATGAAGCAATGCTTAAGAAATCTTCATGAACCAAGTCCATATTGGAAGATTCATTGAGGACTTCAATCTTTCATCAGCTGAAGTTTTATCTCTGCAACCGTCTTGGCTGTCAGCTTTGTCCCTTAATTAGTTCAGACTCATCGTCCCTTCAACATAGTTTCTTGGCGTTCCATATGCTTTTGCTTGGCTGAGTAGAATGGGGCCTAGATTTTCATTTGTTATGCCGCTTGAGTTTTCCTCTGTCTCTCCAGGTCTTCCCTCAATTTATAACTCTGTTTGATTACTTATCCTCGAGATTCAAGTCCAACGGAGTAATTACCGTTTTCGGCAAGGCCATGAACTCCACGGACCGAGATCTGGCACGGTTGACGGGAGACGCGGTGGGCGAAGCTCGGGGAGTGGTACCAGTTCGGAATGGACGGAGCGAAAAGTTCTCCGGCTTGAGCCCTTCGTTTTCCGAGGTGCGGTGGGCCGACTCGGGCGCCTTCTCCGGGCCGTCAGCAGGCGTGAATGCCAAATGGGGAAACGACGCGGATTCTGGCCGCTCGCGGGCCTGGTGTTCCCTCTGAAGAGCCAAATTGCGCTTCTGGAGCTCCAACGCCTGTCGCTGCTGCTCCTGCCGCTGGATGTACTGCTCTTCGTTGGCCAAAAGCGTCTGGAGCAACGCTTGCCTGCAGTCTGCCTGCAAAAGGTTCGAGAGCAACATATTGTACTCTTCGATCGGCGGCTTGAACCCGTTCTTGTGCTTGACCACCGATGGGCGCATGATCATGTGAACAAACGGAATGGCGCCTATCGCGTCCATCAGGTTCAATCCAGAAGCAATTTTTTGGAGCAGCCATTCAGGTGACTCTTTTCCATATTCTCCATCTAACTTTTCATCAGACTCTTTTCCACCTGAGGCCACTTTATTTTGTGATTTCTGTCCCGAGACTTCAAAGACTCGGGAAATATGCTCAAGGAGAAACACCAAGGAGCTCAAATTGCCCCTGGGAATGGTTCCCAAAATCCTCTTTGTGTCGGCCATTTTGGTGTCATTTTTGAGCTTGTAAGTGCTGATGAGCGAGTCGTAGACCGTGGACGGAATCACGGAGTCGCTTATTTCAAGCAACCAGTTCTTCAAAAAGTTGACCTGGCGACGAAGCTCTAACGTGGAGAGCCGCTCAATACAGGCGGTGATGATTCGGGCCTCCACGGCTGCCTCGTTCTGCACGTTGACGGCGGACTCCAGCTCGAAGTCCTGTATGAGCGAAACAATGTCGTTTTTGGACTCCCAGTACATCTCCAAGTCGATGGGCTGCATCCAATGCTGCGCCAAGAGCTCCAACAGGTTCTTTTCCAAGAGGTTAATGGTTTCAAAGAGGAAAAGCGGCGTCGAACGGAGCCGCGGGGCAGGGTTGTCGCTTTTGAGCTGCAACGCCACGTCCTTGAAGAGGTTGAAGTTGAGCTTGATGTTCTGTATGCTGCTGGTAGTGACAGGTCGGGCGCTGGGGGAGGGATCGGGCACCAAGAGCGAAGGGAAGTAGATTCCCAGACTGAAGTGGTGGGTTGTCTTCTCTAGCTCTGCCAAATGGGATTCCGGGGTATTGTATTCGCGGAACTGGGCTACGTTGTCACGGGCGGTGTGGGCGGCACTTTCAAAATGGGTTTTGAGCAATTCCTGGAGCGTGGCCACACTGTGGTAGATGAGGTCGATTTTGGCCCGCTCGAAGCGCTCCATGTCCAGCGCCGTCTTGAGAATCTGCGCCTCCAACAAATGCCTCAGTGTGGAGAAGGCGGCGTAGCTCACGTTGTAATCGTGCTCCAAATCTAGCAATTCTTGCTCGGAATACTGATGCTTGCCGAAAGTGCTCATGGTTTTGAGCACGCCGTTGAACTTCTTGGTGGAGATCGACAAGTGGCTTAGAGTATCGTCCAAGTACTTGACGGGGGCATCAGCAGCCGGTTTTGAGGCGTTTGGGGCATCAGCAACGCGTTTGGAGGGGTGTTTGGCCTCGGCGTCGAGGCTGAGCAGCACCGCCAAGTCCGACCACTGGAACCACATGTTGCCCAGGGTGAATTTCTTGGCGAAAAAGCCCGTGCCCAAGATGAGCTTCCAGTCGAGAAGCGCCTGGCCCAACTTCTCAGTGTTTGAGCGCGTGGGGTTGAAGCCCTTGGGCCGTTTCCTCATGAACAGGTCACAGAGGTGTTCTGCGGAGAAGATGTCGTTGGAGTAGCCCGGAAGAGGAATCTTGCGCTTGGTTATGGGCACCGACAGAATGATGTTCTGGAGAAACACCGCAAGCTCGGCGCATGTTTCGAACTCCATGACCCCCGGCACCACGAGGGGGAACACCAAGTCGGGCCCGTCCGGCGAGGACGCACGCGTGTCGTGCAGCGAGGCGTCCAGGTCACACCCGGCGCTGGCGGGAAAGTCGCCTAGCCGGGACGTGGTGGTGTACTGCAGGCGGAGGGCATCGAGGGCGGTGTATGCAGAGCGGTAGGAGGAATAGCACGAGTCAAGGTCGGCAAGCGCCGAGGCCACGAGCGGCTCGTGGGTCTTGAGAAACGCCGTGAGCGGAGCCAACACCAAATCGTCGATGGTGGAGGCCAAGCGCTGGAAATGGCCCAGGTGCAGGTTTGCATCGTTGACACAGCGCCGGAACACAAAGTCTAGGTCCCACGCCGAGTCCGCCCCGTCGTACGAGAGCACTTGGCAGGCGCCCGAGCCGTCCAGGGGCAGCGGCAGGGCCGGGCCGCCCGAGCCCGGGGACACCGCCGAGCCCGGGGACACCGCCGAGCCACGTGACGCCGAGCCCCGTGAGCCGTCCGAGCCACGTGAAACCACCCGGCGGCCGCCGATTCGGTCGGACCGCCGGGAGCCCTTGCGGTCACTCCGCTGGCCACGTGACACGCGGAAGCTGCTATCGTGAGGATAGCCGCTGGCCCAGAGCTGGGAGAGGGTTTCTCCGGAGCCGTGGAAGCACTTCATGTAGGAGAAGACGACGGATCGGAGCTCGTGGAGCTGGGCGATCGAGAGCTGCAGCTGCGTGGCGAGCCGCTCGATGCCGGAGACGTAGTCCGCAGACCAGAACGAGTTGGCGAACGGCATGGGAGGTTGGGGACGGTAGGAGGTAGGGGCGATAGGAGGTGCGGTGTTGACGGTGCGGCGGACATCCGTACACCAGGGAATCCAAGTGGGTACTACTCTACACTATGGAGTAGTTTGCTGGACTTGTGCTGAGTGCTGAGTGCTGAAGTGCTAAAGTGCTGAGTGCTGAAGTGCTGAAGTGCTGAAGTGCTAAAGTGCTAAAGTGCTAAAGTGCTAAAGTCAGGGGGGCTACACCCGCAGGCTTAACCATGCACGACTATTAAGATGCGCTCTGTCCTAGAGCTAGCCATTGTTCGCTTGCGGCAAAGTGCAGGCCTGGCCGAACCTTCATGGTTGGCATGCAAAAAGATTGCAGCACCACAATTTCACACATGGTCTCCCACTGCATTACTCACTGTGGCCCTAAGTGGCTTGACTAACGTTGATCGGACGGGAAACAGTATTTTCCACTTGGTATGGCCGCAACCGACTGTAATTTCGGACGTACACTTGTGAGAGGATCTATATTGTCTATATGCACTGCATCTGCAGTATCTATTGAGTGATACATGCATCGCAGCTGACTTAACAGCTACGTGCACGACTGTGTGGTCAAAAACAAAGTTCACCTAGCATCCTCAAATCACTACTAACGAGAAAGTGACTAAGATAACATGTAAAGTAGAGTCTAAAAGCATTACAGAGTAGAAGTAGTACAGTGAGTTACAGAGTGTATAAGGGGTATGAATAGAATTACATTACGAGGGACTTTATAAGAGTGCAGGTAGTAGAGTAGAGTAGAGTAGAGAGTAGAGAGTAGAGAGTAGAGAGTAGAGTAGAGTCGGTACATTGTGAGCGCATCAACAGAGAAAGTCATGGCCTATACTGGTAGACTCCTCCAATCCAGTACGGCTCAGCACCAGGTAAACTCCCGGACATATAGACCCAGAAGCCGCCTGCATGCGCAAGCAACAAAGGGACAATAGTCCCGGCCAACATCATGTCCGGTCGGGGTTAGGCCAGACCCATGCGTTGAAAGAGACTTAGACCTTGATTATCTCCATCTGAGCTCAGCAATACAAGGGATAGACGAAACGTCACGTCTCTGCCCACGAATTCACGACGTGTATAGTCAGAGAGTAGTTTGTTCCAGGTATTCATTGTACCATCGTCTTAGATAAATCGGCCTGTTTGGTTCCCTGTTCACCCTGTTGTTGTCCTTATATGCCCCTGTTGGTGTTCCGTTCACATCACAATCCCTTCATCTATGGCTCAACTGCATGGCACAAGTCCGTATTCACTGAATAGACAATAGAACGTTATTTCCGATACAGCCCCGGATTTAAGCCCAAAGAAGCCTATAAAGCCAGTCAGAGAACCTGCTTTAAACCTGGACTATATCTGCCTTGAACCAGTTTCAGCTCTCATTCACTGAAGTCATGATGTCCTCCACCGCCCTTCCCCAGCCGTCGCCCACGCCTGAAGCAGAAACAAAGCACATCAAGGAAGTGCCAACCGTGGCCGAGCTGCAAAGCATCATCCAGAATTTAGATTTGCTTAAACAGTTCATAAGCCAGAATTTCGCTCTGCTTGAAAACACCATCAACAAAAAACTCCCAAATTTGGAAACCACCTTGGACCAAAAATTGGCTGAAACCACCTTGGACCAGAAATTGGCTGAAACCCTGAACCGGGCGGCAGAGTTTCCCGCAGAGAGAAACGACCAAGCCCATGGGTCCAAAAGTGCCTTTGAGCGGTTACCCCTGGAAAGAAGATTGAGAGATATTCGCTTGGCCGATTTATGCAAAGATATCAACCCCTTGAATGAATCACTCACGTACCCAGAGGTAGAGCATATCATAGAACTGCTCAAACAGCTCTCGGTGCGGTACGCCTTGACTCCCGAGAACCGGTTCAAGCTATTCAAATTCAAATCATCATCCTCTCTCTACGAACTGTTGCGCCAGTGGAGGGGACCTGGGATAGAAACTGCTGAGTCGTATGAGGCCATGGTGAACCAGCTCCTCACCGACGTTCGCACGATGGCTCCCGGACGGAACGAGATTTTCTTCGACATGCTCAACTTGCGCCACACGTCTTCAATTAAAATGTACTACACCGCATTTAAGAAGCTCGTGGAGCCGGTGGAAAAAATGTCCTTTCCGGAAGACCTCGTCTCGTGCATCTTTGTGAACGGCTTGAAGTCCCACTTCAGAGAACGCCTTTTCCACATAAACTTCCCCAATTACTCCGTGGCATATCGCTTCTGCACCCTTCTCGTGAGCCGGGGATATCTTCGTGAGTCGGAGTAGCGCTGTTCAATAGTGTGTGGTGGTTGTTTGCATGATTAGTGCTGAGTTCTATGCATGAGCGTGCGTCATGCAGGATGCACCGTGTAAAGATATCTCATCCTTATTAAAGATGATATCCTGCAGAGGAGAATCCTCCTGCAGGATCCATCCTGGGTAAGGGTCATGGTGAATGGGCACAAAAGTGTTAACCTTGTCATAGTACTCCTTGGATGAGATCCCTTGTGACTGTGTCTTCAAAGTCATTATCGTATCGTAATATATTCAGTAATCTTATTTAGAGAAGAGAAGTAGAAAATGGTCCTTGGGGAGAAAGAAGATATGGATTCTTTCTCCTCTTAAATAGAACGGTGAGGTCGTGCAAGTTCCAAATAGAACCTACGAGAACATTCGGAGAACATAGGAGAAGCCTGTCGGTGACTCCAAAGATCAGGTGACAACAATAGGGATTGAGGGCATATACCCTAAAGGGCATACTGCATACACTGACCACAATGTACAGGACACATTGGGTGTTAGTACTGTATATGATCCTCATATCACAACACACCGCGCTGTAGGCACCTCTGTAGCATGCACGTAAAGATGGGTGCAAATTTCCTCAATAACACTATTGAATATCACCTTGGTTAGAAATTAACCTTAATATACCGCATCAAGAGCTATAGGAATTAGACAAATGATTGAATCAATAGTCTATGCAAGATTATGTTGGGGGTCTGTGTACCTCCACCACATACCTGTTTTTCAAGGTTCACTAAGAGAACCAGTGCTTATAGAAGGTTCCTGGAACTTGCTCTCCCTGATGAGTTAGGGGACCACCTTATCCATAGATATTGCTATTGCATCCAGTGGTTTTTCTGCTTTAGCTTTAAGGATAGTACCAGTCAGGTGTGGGTAAACTGGAAATCGAATATAAGTTACCCGACCTAATGCTTTATCAGTTTGTGGCGTGAATTTCTTTTCCCGGTCAAATTTCTCCAGAAGATACCCGAACCTTGCTTTGATTATCCAGTACTTCTTGGGCTTTGTTCCTTGAAAATTATTGATGTAGCAATGTTTCAGAGAGTCCAAAAGATTGAGTTTTTTGTCTTGTGTAATCTCTGGATTCAGCTTGGTTGTCTAATTTCCATGGACTCAGAGGGATAGTGGCTCTTGGATGGGTGCGGATCGTGGCCTGGTAATGATATTAAAAACACTTCCAGCAAAAAACCAAGTCTCATTCTCATCTTACATCCACAATGAGCTTTTACAGATTTTTGCAATGAATAAAGCATGCACTGTTCTGGGATGTGTAGTCACCAACAATCACTTGATTCATAGTGGGATATGAATACCCACCACTAATATTGTTGGAGAAACTCCATGTCCGCAATAAACACCAGTGGCCTGAAACCATGTTGTAGTGTTGGTAGTGAAGCTGTTCTGGAAGCAGACCAAAATTTCACTCCTTTGTTGACTTCGCAACCAGTTTGAGATGATTTCTTGAACAACGTTTTTGCTGGTAGTGGAGTTTTATCTGGTTGTTTTCATGCTCTTATTGGTAAGGCCGCTTCTGCAAAAGTAGAAAGGTAAGTTCTAGTATTCATTCCATCTTCCAGACAATTTAGGGCAAAAGACAGGCCCGTCAATTAAAACTCTTACCCCGGGGTACAGGTCATTAAAATCAGGGAACGTTTCACGTATGTGTCTAGGATTCCAACTTATCTAGCCTTTCTTCCAAATCGCATATAAAAGAGAATGAAAAGATTGCAGCGCATCTGAAAGAATGTTCCTCAAGTTAAACACAACTCCTCGTTTAACAATGTTTCGTTTTAAACAGAGTACTATGTTTTGCTGGTTCATTCTCAATTAAGTTCTTGTTCCAAGAAGACATGTATGATCCAATTAAACGAGATTAGAACCGATTTCCCTAAGTTACTAACTTGATTTCTCTCATTTTCGTAAATTGCAGATGTGCTGTCCCAATACTCTGACGACTGTGTTATTTGAGAGATTGTATTTTCCATAGATCATTCTAGACCCTTCGTTCCCACAAGTTACACGCCAGCTGAATTACTCCTCGATCTTGAGCGTGGTTGCAGTTTCTTTTACACACCCGTTACTTTCCGTGCCCTTGTCCGTGCTCGTGTCCGTCCCTCTTTGGTTTGGTATACAGACTAGGGAGTGAAAAACTGGTGCATAGTTGCTTGGAGCTGGACCGTATTCGAGATTTCTGGCTGCTCATTTGTTGGAATGAGTTAATGTGGCTCACAAGGATGGTGCGTGGCCAGAACCTTTTCGGAGCTAACAAAATTCTAATACATACGTGGTTGAAGTGCGAACGACTTTATATATGTTCGCGTGGCTGCAAAAGATGAAACACCCCTTTTCAGCCACAAAAGCCGCTGCAAAAGATGAAACACCCCTTTTCAGCCACAAAAGCAGCCGCAAAAGTGGCTTGCATAAACTGCGAATATATAAGGCAGCCCCCTCGCCCCCCTTGCAAAGTGCCATGCGGTCCTTTGTTTATGATTTATCTAGTGTTCAGAAAGAGTTTAAGTGCTTGCCCCTGACCTGACTAATTACTTTTCTAGAACGGTTTCGGTGCCTATGGATGAAGATGCTTGCTAAGACGGAGGCTGCCGGGGTATGGAATTTCACCAAACTGGTAATTCCGGTTTTAAAATGGGTGTTATTACCCAAGCTTGTGATAGATTCAGCAGAGGCTACTGAGAGCTGTGTTCTTGGAGTTCTTTTTTGGATTTCTTCACCTCCAGGTTTTCTCTAAATTCATTCTCCTCATATGATCTTCTCCCCATAAAATTCCCGCTCTTTACAAGACAGATTGTGTTTAATTCTTGAGAGTCAGGCGAATCATTTCCTCTTTGAACCTGAGATTCTTGTCGTTGAAGCTCTATCTTTTGACTTAGAGCTGGTTTTGGTGAAAGACCTAAGGTTGAAGGACAAAGTGTGCTCACAAACAAGGTGTTCATCATATCACATATGCCCATTAAGAGAAGGACCACTGCATGAAGGGGGCCAAAGCTTCATTCTTAGAAAGCTCTTTGCAACAGTTGTGGCGAGACGTGCCAAGTTGTCCTCAACTTTGACTGAGATACCCTCGAACTCAGTGATCATAACAAGCGGACCCACTGTCAGGGACACACTCAGCAACCGGAAGGGTACGTTCAGAAAGGCAAAGAACAGTTAGTGCTCAGACTACGGAAGTCTTTATATGGATTGAAGCAGGCCCCTCGTGTGTGGCATGAAGTCATTCACAAGGTTATCATGAAATTTGGGTTCAAGAGCTGCTTATCAGAACCGTGCGTGTACTATAAGACCCTAAATGGGAAGTTATTAATGATCGCATTGTACGTGATGATATATTGATACTTGGACCAAAACACTCATGTGGGAAGGGGTCCTGTCGAACCTCTAAGTGCTTTAGTGAAGACTTGGGAACACCGAAGAAGTTCTTGGAATGAACTTGGAAGTCGGGGACGACACAATTGGAGAACCCAGAGGATTACATCTACAAGTTAAGAGTATGCTGGTGAAGGTGGAGTTCGGAACTCACACGCCAGGAAAGCATAAAGAGCGTCTTGTGCTCACAGAAGAAGAACAGCATAAGCTGCGATGAAACAGAATACAGAACAATGTGGGAAAGCTTATGGGCAAATACGGTGAGACCAGACATCATATCAGGCTCTGAACTTGGCAAGGTATTTAAAGGAACCGAAAGCGAAACATAGAGAGCAGCCCACATGACTGTGAGATACTTACTACAGACCCCAAGAAGAATAATGTTCAGAACAGAGAAACGATGCCAGAAAGATGTCGAAGTGTTTGGATGCAGATCTAGCAACAACACCGAGCAAGACAGTCTAGCAACAACGCCGAAAAAGACAGTCTAGCAACAACACCGCCAAGACAGTCTAGGTCTGGGTTCTAATAATGTTCATGGGTGGTCCAATATCATGGTCGTCGAAGTTGCAAAAGACCATAGCAGCGTCTACCAATGAGGCAGACTCTTTGGGCTCTTTGAAGGCAGCAGAGAGCTGTATGGTTGAGGAATCATGAAAGAATTGAAGATTGAACAGATGAGCAACACAATGCAAGTGTGGTGCGATAATACTAACATAGTCAAGCATGTTTCCGATGGAATGTTTAAGAAAGGTATGAAGCATGTCGAGACAAAGTATGCTGTTGTGTTCCAATACGTGAAAAGGAGGTTATTGCGAGTGGACTACATCAATACATTATTTCTGGAACACTGGTATACCGACAACAATAGGAAGAGTTTTTAAGCCTTTCAATAACCCGGATGCATACAACCTTTCCACCGAAATTTGGTTACAAGGCCTGTACACAAAAGACCTAAATATTGAAGACTTGAAATTGAAGACCTGCGTATTGAAGACAAGACTTGGAGACAGGTTGAGGATCACGGGGCTCTATCTGCACATAACCCAATTTTTGCCGCCGTTATTCTTCAAGTCCAATCAAAAGCATCAGGGAACACGCAGCGACTGTGGAGATGTCGGATACTAATGAATTTCTATCAAAGCACTATCACATCTGACGATATTTCTAGGTACTATTTACAGATATTACAGATTGGCATCTATAATCTTGCGCCGCCGCATCTCTTGCATCAAGTGCTCCTGCGGCCCGCTATGCAACATATCAATCAAATTGCGGGTGTGGCTAATGCTCATGCTTTCATAGTTGACGCGGCGGTATTCATGGACCACCGCCGCAGGTGTCCGTCGTGTAGCTTGAGTCAAGCCTAGTGACTGAATAGGGTTTTCCCAGAATGCCGCTGACCGGACTAGCTTCTTTGTTTCTAGCCAAGCGGTAACTTCGGCTTTGCTGAACTTCTCGTGCGGCATGGCAATTTGCGCCTGCTGCTTTTGGTTGGCATACAACACGTTGGCCTCCATATCATTCAAGCTGTTTTGGGTGAGCCTCTTGATGATCCGGTACAGTTCTGCAAGGCGATGAATCGGGATCGACAAGCCATACTTTACTCGGGTGCCTCTTTTAACTTCCCGATGAGGCAATTTGGCGGCCCCACTCTTTGCTTCGTCCTTGTACTCAATGCACTCCTCCGGCAACTGGTAAGCATTGCAAGCATCATGGATCAAGCCCCGTACGATGTTGCTGATGCCCCTGATCTCAAAGTTACTCTTGTTTCTGCAGATAGTCGCAAGAACCTTCCCAAATGTCTCTGGGGGAATGTCGCCGTGCAGTAACTGCAAAAGAATGCCTAGCATCAAGGCCTCTTTATGTTCGAGCTTTGAGTTTGCCTCCACCGCATCGACTACAGCCTTCACCGTGGCCACGTTGGTTTTGAGCAGCGGGAGCATGTCGTTGAAAGTATCGCGTAACTCGCCAATGTCGCTCAAATGTCGCACCCGGTGGTGTAAGATCTTGTTGCACACCCGGGAATCAGCCCGCCAGTCGCTCCGCCGGAGATCCAGCTCCACAAAACGTATCAAGTCCAGGGTACTTTCGGTGGTGGTGGCATAGTCCTCTAGGATCTGCACGGCTAAATTTGCCAGAATAGGCAAGTTTTCGGCGGAGATTTTGTTCACAAACTGCTCCTTCAACAACACATTCTGGATGCAGTCATACACCCGGTTCCATGTGGTCAAGTTCAACGCAATGTCAAACTTCTTGGCGAGCTGCAAATACCTGACCACCAGGAAATACGTCAGCGTCACCGCCCTCCGCCGGGAATGTCGCTTGCAAATTTTGATGAGGATGTTGATGGTGTTGATATTGGGCACGTGTCCATCCTTGATCATCACCAAGATAAGCTCCTTGGCGAAGGACACCTGGAACTTGTCGTTCCCAAAGTATTTGATGAGATAGTTGTATGTCTCGACTGAGCGACATTTTTGGAACGCGACATTGTCGAGCCGGTGCGTATGCAACAAAATGTCGGGCACAATGCCCGACTTGAGCGACACTGAGTTCCGGTATAGAATTTGGCTGTGGGTGAGAAAGTAGATGTACTCCTGGAAGCTTTCCTGGGTGAGGGGGTTCGGAATGGGCGGGAGCTCCCGGAAATGGTACCGAGGGGTATTGACGAATTTTGTTGCCATGAACTGGGCGTTTTCGTCCTCCAAGACGGCTTGGAGGGCTGCGACATTTTGCACGACATTTTTGTCTTTCAAGTACGGAGGGGTTAAATCCACGAGCCACGAGAGCATTTTGTTGAACGCGACCTTCTCGTTTAGGTAATTGATGAAGATGTCGGTGGGCTTGGTGCTGCGCTTCTGGCGGAGGTTTTGCTCTGCCCGATGAATGTCGTACTTGACGACATTGTCGTCGTAAATCTTCAATTGCGGAATTCCCAAGGGATCAAGGAAATCCCGGAACTTCTTTCGTTGGATATTGCCCAACTTGGGCTTTATTAGGGCGTAATTTTGGTCAGGAAGGCGCCATCGCCGGATCAGGCAAGTCTTCGGTCGGAGCCGGGCCGGCTGGGCCGCCTCGAGGTAGCTTTTCTGCAGGCGAGACGACACAGGCGCCTCGTAGTTCTGCACGACCCGGGATACTCGCTCCAAGGCATGTTTTAGGGAGCTCATCGAGTCGGTAGCTGATGAAGTGGTGGAGCACGCGATCAGCACTAGATCCGTACACCGCACCCGTACATCTGGCCAAAGGACCCGTGCATCCGGGCCGAAACACCCGTGCATCTTTGGTTGCGGGCCGTTGCGGTGCGACATGTTACCTGTGCGAGCCCACATGATGCATGCATGAAATACGAGCTAGCAAGTAGTATACAGGTTTTGCGTGCAAACAGTCTATTGTACCCAAGCTTCATTGATTGTATATGAATTTCGAAGGTCACCGGATATGAACTACGGTTCATGATCTTTCGGCCTTTTTACCCCAATTACACTCTTCATGTCCAAGAGATCTTAGTCGAGACTTTACAGAGTTTTTGTCAAATATTTGTACTTTTATGCATAAAGTATTGCCGTCCTATCAAAGCCAGTCTAAAACTAATTTGTGTGAAACAACCACCACGTCTGTGGCCTGCATACTAGAATATTGAACCCATATTTCCCCCGCTACCCTTCACAAATCAAGTATAGTAACAACTCGTATTGCACTGTATGCAGTGAATTACTTATGCCAAAATAGTATGTGTAACTTTGTGCAGGAGAAGTGTCACGTGACACGCCTCAATTGTATGACCATATAATCAAAAGAGGAATGTCCCAACGAGCAAAAATCCAGGATTTCCCGCTGATCATTAAAGGATACCATAAAAGGCATGTCTCAAGCGAAGACATCCAAAGCGGTACCGGATCCAATGTTTAATGACAATAGTGTATTGCGCATGTTTCAGATTCCATACCTAAAACCAGGGGAATGCCACTACCAGCAGTTTAATATAGAAGCGCACTAATAAGACCTCTGATTAGAAGGATCGACGGATTAGGAAAGACGTTAGGGATAAGGGCGTCACATGTTTCAGGTACGTGCAGGACTGCATGCACCCAGGTGTATATAACCGCGAGGGTCCCCTGACTAGCCAGCTCTCATTTTTTAGGTCAATACTGCGGTGACAGACTACGCATGTAGGGGTATTGATAGAGACTGCTCTTGCCATGTGCGGTTGCTACACCCTGGAATTCCACTCACTTATACTCAGGGTGGTTTGCTAAGGGTTATCAAACTGAAGATTGGCTAAACGCAACCGAAGGTTGGCTAAATAGACTGAAACTGGCTGCTGAATGTTTGACTGAAGTCGATTGCAGTTTAACTGAATGCCTTGACGCAGGAGCTTTTAATTAAAAGATACAGCTGAAAGACTCGTCTGAAGATCTTTGAGAAACACATGCCAGTCTCATAGTCTCTTCATGGTGCTACTGAGAAGATGCCGAACAAAACGGAGAGATACTGATTGAGACTTGGAAATACTTGGCGATACTGAGTTACTCAATAATAAAACCAATAGAGAAACGTCGCATGGTTTGCCTCATATCAGTCTACAGCTCATTGCTCCAAATCTGTTCTAGTTCAGCTAGAGCTCAATACCAAGATGATATCATTCGATACGAGTCCCTTTGAACCGTCGACTTTATCACCATACAAAACAATCGTGTCAAGTCACAGTACTGGTTGTCATACTAAGACGATTACTAGTTGGCCAGCACGTATTATTTGGTTTGCTTTCCTACTGCATCTTACGGAGTAAGTTTTTTCTCTAGTTCCCAAAAGTGCTTTTGTTTGTCTTAGCATCACTTCGTTCTGGATTATTTGCCTTGGTCACTTCTCCAGCTGGTCTCGATGTTCTTTAGGTGTTGCGACCAGCTCTCCACTTTGATAAGCTAGTCTGACTATCGTTAGTCTTGCTAATCATCTTGTTTTTTAGCTGTCTTGATGCTAAAAAGGTCCGGGTCACTTCAGACCATAACCTGGACGCTACAGCTTCTTTTTCCGAATTCCACTGGTGGTGTATGCCACCAAACTCGCTTTGAGCAAGATTCTTGCCATCAATTCCATTCCAACCAGGTCCATTTTGAGAAACTTCATCAGGTCCAATTCAACTATCATCAGGTCCAATTCAAACTTCATCAGGTGACGTCACCCAGCATTCCAACTCATTGCTTGTTGCTTATATCGTCACCGCATGCTTGACTTGGATCTACCACAATCACCGACTTTGACAATTATGGCACTCCTTTTGCAGGGGCTCGCCCTTTCATACGGAAGATATCTACGAGTCGTTATAGGACACTGAGCTACTGGTACACAACTTGTCCAAGAAAATGCAGTCAATGACGTCTCCCGTGTCAAGGGTTAGTGAAGCAAATCCTTTGGCATTACCCTTATAGACCCTCTGATCATCTAGTGCTCCAACATCGCAAACAGACCCAAAAACCTCGGCTAATTTCATCCTTCTGCCCGGACGCCGCCCAACTGAACGACCGTCGTTAAACAACACCCCGTAACGCCGGAAGGCGCCAGGCCTGGCCACCATGTTTCTAGATGCGGTTTCAGGTTTACTTAGTGGCCCTAGACTCTTCTCCATGATCAAAACGAATCAGCACGGCTATTTGCACTGCACAAGCCCTGCTATTCCCATGTGAACCATCTTTCACCAATAACGATGACCGTTCAAATCTAATTTACCTCTCCTTTTAGTTGAACACCAAACGTGAATTTGGGTTAATGTATTGAATTAGCTCGACATCAAGTGGCATATTCATTCACGTGGTCCAAGCCAAAAGCTACATCTTCTAGTGATTGTTCGTATCTGTCCTGACTCATCTAGGCTGAGATACGATCAAAGAGAGAAGGAAAGGGAATAGAGAGAAGGGGAGTACGAGCAAAGGGGCAACTTTCAAGTGGCTTAATGAATGGATTCGGGAGTACACATTTGGTGTACAGTCCCCTCAGCCATGAATTTAGTCTACATCATAGATCCATTCTTCTATCAAATGAGTCCACAAGTTCCACTGGCCCCAACTTTACACGGTTTAGCCGGCACGAAAAGCACATCAGCACAAACGACCCGCTCGAACAACATGCCAGCATCAATAGCACCCCGGCTTGGGCAGCACCTTGAAAGGGCTGAAACATGACTCCTGCTCGGCTAAAACGGGAGGCTCATGGGTAGTTCTTAGTGGCTTTAGTACACGTGTTTAAAGTGCAACTAACCTCTGCCGGAACCAGCACTGGAACCAAAGTCCCCGGTATCAGCAGTCCTTTTAGTCCTGTATTTGCACTCACATAAAGTCATCATCTCCAAAGTCATCGAAATCATCATAAACATCCTTCTTGAAACCAGGGTTATCCACATTCGTCTTGATGGCAGGCTTGGCCTTCTTCTTGCCTGCTCCTCCCGTGGCTGTACCACCCGATTTCTGCAAACGAGCAGTTCTCTCAGCTCTCTCTTTCTCTCTCTGCAAAACGTTCAACGTGGAAACCACCTTTCTCACATTCTCCACGCTTAAGGGCTGCACAATATCCCGCACCAAGTCCACCGCCAAGCTGGACGAGTAGTTCAACAAAGAGTCCTCGGCCAACAGCGCCAAGAGAGGCCCCAATGTCTTGCGCAACTTCTCGTACTCCTGCTTATTGCTGGGCTGGAAAAGCGGGTGTTTCTCCAAGGGGTAGTCTTTGGGGATGCTCTTTTGGACCGGCGCAGCGGCAGCGGCCTTTTCCCGGGGATGTGCAATCAATTCGTCTTCCAAGTTGTCTCCGGCAACACCCAAACCGCCAAACAAGTCAGCTGCGTTGTTCAAGTCGGCCAGCAACTCGGCCTTTCTCAACAACTCCCGCCGAGTGTGCTCGTCGACGGTGTCGATCTCAAGGAGTGCTTGTGGCCCGTTTTTGGCATTCTTCTTGGCCTTGGCGGCCTCTTGTTTCTTCTTCAACTCTGCCCGCTTCTTGGCCTCTTCTTCCTTCTTCTTCTGGGCCACCTCGTCTTCGTCCACATCCCATGAGTCCATCAATGGCTCGTCATCAGCCTCGGCTTCCCACGACGTCACGGCCGCGGTGGTGGTAGGCACGTCAAAATCCTCGTCGTCCCAAGACATTTTAGCTAGCGTAGGGTTATGGAGCGTTTCGTTGCAAAAATGGGATTCAGCTTGAAGCTTGGTGTAAGGAAGGATAGGTCAATTGGGATGCGAAAAACCTTTCGCGACATCGGGATTTCCCTGCCCTTGACCACCTTGACCTCGGCTGCGACAATATGGACTCTTTGTCATGCACCACATACCCGCCATGCACCACTTAAAGAACCTTTTGCTTTGTGGTTGAAGATCCCGATTGAGTCCGAGTTCCGGCATCCTGCGTCTCATGCCGCTTTTGGACATCACATAAATCCTCCTCTCTGGTGTACGGGTTTTCCACTACTTCTGGTGTACTATGCACTTCTCGCCGACCACTGACCATGCAACCCTTTCATCGTTGGGCATCTCTCCAGGGAATACGTCTTCATGATGACGTCAGCATCCAACCAAGCAGCCTCGGCGGCTATGGAATCATCAGTCACGTGCATCTTCCGGAAGACTCCGTCATTTTGCGGACTCCGAAGGCGGCCGTGTTCGACCTATCGTCATGTATGGCCCATAAGACACTTTTAGAACAATCGGGTCCACCCCGCGTCGCCAGCATTATAAACCTGTTTCTCGGATGCTCTGAAAATGTCTCCGAGACGCTTATCCTTCGGAACTATATGTGGGCATATGCAGGGTTGAGCCGTATCATGGACATCCTGTTCCAGCCATACTTGGATGTTCTCAAAACCACAGAAACTCTTCACTTGGACCTACCATTGGCGCTAGGTGATACCTTTCTCGAGCAGCAACTCGCCCACCACGAAGCTGTCAAGCGAGACTATGAAAGAGCAGTGGAAAACGACACCGACTTGCGTCGTTTGCTCCCATTCGAACAGGCACTCCAACTACACAAGGCAGTGGTGTCACGTGTTTTGGAGATTCCTGCAACCGATAATGTTGCCCATGTCGCAAATAATGCTAACACAGAAGACACCTCAAATCTGCAAAATCCATCCGGAGACTTCTTCACCAACGTCTCTCTTGTGCCTATGCTAGACTTTGCCAACCATTCAGCCACAAATGTCGCTGTCTTTGATGTGGACCTCGCTTCAGATGACGTCGTATTGCGGCTCACTCAATCCGTGGATGCCAATGCAGAAATTACAATTTCCTATGACCCCCATCCAAGCGTAACCCACTTCTTCGGCACATATGGATTCGTCCCTCCGGCCGCCACGCTGTTCAAATGGCAAATCGATAACCTAGACGATGTCTTGTCAGAGATTACTTCCCACAGCCAGGACTTCCTGCGCATAGCGAAATGGCTTCACGTGATCCCAGCAGTCACCATGACCTACAGCAATGACCAGTTGCTTCTAGACCTCCACCCCCGTCTCCCTATTCTCTTGATTAACGGGCTCAAGTATTATCCGAAGTGGAAACTGGAAATGGCCGATTTGAAAGAGGAGTACCAGACGGAAGATATCCTGCAGATAATAGCCCAGTTAGAGCACCACGAGCTCTCATCTCCTGTGGTGCCTGCTGGAGAAACGGCATTCGGGGTACTCTATAATGACACTTATGTTAGTATCCCGCATGTGATGGAGCAGACCGGGAACTCCGAGAAGGTGGATCCCAACATTGTAATAAGGACTGCACAATTGCTCCGTCGGGCGGCTGAAGTCAGTCTAAAAGGATTGCAAAACAATAAAGAGATACCAGAGGGTATCATGCAGTATAGATCCGCCAAAAAAGTGTTTTTGGAGAAGTTGGTGGCCCTTCCGGAGCCAGAATTAGTGGGATTTGTGGAGAAGGCGGTTGAACTGATGTAAATAGACGCCAACATGACAGTTGTAGTATAGGTGAAGCCTGATGGCGAGACGGCTGCCGCGCTAAACGAGTCATGGACACGAGTCATGAGTGCCATTCCCTTACAACATCCGGGTAATAATAGGTCAATTTGGTACGCTTCAAGTATCAGTCTTTCATTAATCATTAGCATCCCATTCTTCTTGCCATTGACGTTTGCATTACCCTTTAATAAAATAGAGCGCTGGCTTCTGTAAACCAGTAAAGCCAGTCCATGTTTTAAGAAAAAAGTAGTACGAAAACTTGTTGACAGCAGGGGCAGTCATACGTTTATATACTCTAGGGAGCGCTCTTTTGTGGCCGTGCGTTTGTGGCCGCAAAAGGTGAAACACGGCGCGGGTGCGAGTATAAATTGCAGCCACATCCCCCTACCTTTTTCCAAATATCCCTGTTCTTCCTAAAGGGTGGATTCATTTTGAGGCCCAGGATTAATCGGTGATTATTTCTTTAGAATCGAGAATTTCCTCTTAAAAGAGCTAAATCCTTTCTCAGGAAACACGGAGTATCTTCTGAGGAACCAGGATTATCAAGAGTTGAGACCATTTCATATCACATAAGGATTATCTGTTCGAGTCCCGGTGGTTAGCCCACTACGCATCAGGATCAGAAAAAGCTTACGCTATTGGATCAGAAAAAGCTTACGCTACTGGATCAGAAAAAGCTTACGCTACTGGATCAGAAAAAGCTTACGCTACTGGATCAGAGGTGGGATTGTCAGATTCGGAAAACAGGAAGTCACGGACCGCCATGGCCTGATGATGGCCTGACTAACCAACCCCCACGCGTCCAGAAGGGAATCACATGGGAAATGGTGCAACATTCCGCCTTCGATCAAGAACAAACAGCCGATTTTAAAGGCTGTTCGCCTATATATGGACCCGGGAATTCTCCCCTTTTGAGGAATTATCAACGAGTACACTGAATTACAAAGTACTAGCGCTACCAAGAATCTAACATTACCAGTGAGAAAATCATTTGACCAATGCTTTTAATTTGAGTCTTCGAAGTGGCCTTTTGAAGAACCTTTTTGGATACAAAGCATATGCTGGAAGCTTTTGAGAAAGGGTCTGGGATTCGTCGCTTATTTAGGGGTTTGAAACTGCTTTAACTTTAGCTACGTTCACTCTTATCAAGATACGTTTACTGTCATGGAGATTAGTTTTCTTTTATCAGGAGGTACGTTTATCAGGAGGTACTCTTATCAAGAATCACATTTACTTTCACCAAGAACTACTCGGAAGGAAAATTTCCTGAAGTACCCCAGTAGTTCATGGATCCAATATTTCGCATTCATACTTGCATCTACCGCGAGGGTTCAAGACAGACGCGTCTCATCAACAAGTTCGGAGTTTTTTTGCATTTAGCGGTTCACGTCAGTAAGTGGTCAAGGATGGATAAGAGGCAGTTTGGGCGGGCTATTCGTATTAAAGCATATGAAATCTTGCGGTTCAAAGCCCGTGACTTAGACAGCATTTGGGTTACTCAAGCGGAACCTATGGTGGGCGGTCTGCTCTCACGTGATGTAGCCAATGGCAGGATTGCCCGATAAGCTACAGATGGCCAAACTTAGTGCACTAGCATTATGATGACTTTTCTACGGCATCTGCTAGGTCTGTTAAGCAGAAACTTCTGTTGCTACCATTGCACTCTATTGAATTGACTTGAACCAGTGGAAGACCAATTACAAGCGCAGTGATGACATGATTCAGAGTGAAGTTGTCTCTATAGGTACTTTTCTTTGGTCTTGTTCCTTTATGAGATATGATTCTTTGATTGCTCCTTCACTGTCGCGTACTGGTACTGTCTCACGTACGGTACTGTCTCACTGTCCTTGAGCCACAGTTTTCCAATGAAGTCAAGGGGATGGTTTTCATTGACATGACTAAAAGATGTCTGCTACGTACTTTCGTTTGTCAGCACAGCCTGGTGAGTCAGTGGCAAACTATGGTGAGTGACCGACTGCTTAGTCACTGCAAGTCTGGCCGGGCGTGATTTGTAATTGCAGCCCTTGTGCAGAATTTGTAAGCGCCTGCACAACGGCGGCGCGCCAGCTCACAACTATAAATAAGCGATCGCCCAGCGCATTCACACAGCAATCAAAAATGGTCCAACAAGTTAACAGCAAAGCCGAATTCGACGCCGCATTGAAGCATGACAAGATCGTGGTGGTGGACTTCTTCGCCACGTGGTGCGGTCCCTGCAAGATGATTGCACCAATGGTGGACAAGTTCGCCACCCAATACAGCGAGGACAAGTTCATCAAGGTGGACGTGGACGAGTTGGGAGAGGTTGCGCAGGAGTACGAGATTTCGTCCATGCCAACCTTCCTTATCTTCAAGGATGGAAAGGTGATTGAAAAGGTGATCGGAGCCAACCCAGGAAACTTGAAGAACGTCTTGACCAAGGTTCACGAGAACTAGAGCGAAAAGGGAAGCTCTACGGTTATAAAATCAATATGATGTGAATGTATGTTAGTAAGTATCAATTGCCATAGTTCCAACTAACCCTGCAAGTGTAGCTGTCTAGCGGTCAATGCTAGTGATTCACGACGTTATAGAACGGCACCACGCAATACACGTGCTTGGCACGCAGCACTCATCAAGACTGTTTTGAAGTTATAGCTACTTATATACTAGGGCAGTGTATTGGGTATGTTGTCTGACTCATTAACTTGTCTATGGTCAGGGGTAAGTCTAGTTCAGCCAGACTAGATATCCCACGAATATCCTTGGGAACATCAACGAACACACTGAATCACAAGGACTAAACGTCACAATCATCAGCAACATAATGTGCACGATTTAACATGAGAATAAAATCGCTACCGACTGCATCATTCATGGGGAAAATAGATGCTTGATGCCAGGCTGAACTTGCATATGATGTACTCTGTATAAGCCGGTTGTGCCAGATGTTTGGCGGTGTATAGTGCCGGTGTATACAGGAGATACACCTGGAGCTGTGTTAAGGTGTATATTGAAGATTACCCAGGATCGGGCAAAACCCTTTAAGAATACTTGAAGGTGCGATATTGCATAATATTCATATAAATAGGGAACATTAGAAAGTATGAATTAGTGCATTTACATTTCATTAGAAGTTGATTCTTGAACCCACTTACTAATATTTATTTCCGTCTATAATTACTGAAAAAGCGTAAGATCATGAGATTTTTGCTTTCTAACTCCATAGTAGGGTTAAATGAATATGCTTGAAGCAAATATTAAAATCAATGATCGAGAAAAACCAACAAATGAATAAATTAAGGATATAAACATAGTCTGAAGTATATATGAATATAGATGAATTAAAGATTTTATGGTAACATTGAGTACTGAGTATTACCTTTCATGGCACGAGGATGTTGACTCACTGCAGGGCTCCTAACCGAACTCCACGCCGGAGCCTCCAAAGTAGACGAAACCACCCGTCACGTGACGCCCGCCATGTGCACGAGGTTTCAACACCCACCGTGCCGACTTGAAACGCCACCCCAAACCGTGCCTACGCATTGCGCATTGCTGTATCTACAGTGAAGGCCGACTGGCTGGCGTCGCTGTTTCAATCACAATTTCCGGCACACTGCAAACCGTCGGGCACCTTTTGCAGCCAGCCAGCCTTGGCCACCGCCTTGGCCACGCAACATGAGGTCTCTGAACCGGGATTCATATTCGTTGGACCATAGTTGTACTATGAGAAGCGGCATGTACCGAGGTACACGCTGAGCACTTGTCGTGTGGCCCTAGACCTTTATGGTCAGCCATAAGCTCCAGCATACGTCATCCATGGACTATCACTACAACTCATCACTACAACTCATCACTACAACTATCAACTCATCACTACAACTATCAACTCATCACTACAACTATCAACTCATCACTTTTATTCGTCCATCTTCCATAGCACACGACACATGTGGCGGATTTGGCCTAACCCATCAGAAAATTACAGTGCAACTGACTCGGCCTTGGCCAAACCTCGGGATAAGAACCACTTCTCATAATGAACATAGTGGGAACGACTTCCTCCACCGTTAGAAGACCACCGACTCCTTGGATCAACGCATACGTACAAAGTATCCGTTCCTAAGAATCTTACAATGAACACTTTATATTCAGATGAATTCCATGATTTCCATGATTTCCATGATTTCCATGATTTCCATGAATTCCATGAATTCCATGAATTCCATGATTTCCATGATTTCCATGATTTCCATGATTTCCATGAATTCCATGAATTTGTTATCCGACTATTCGTCTTCGATAGGCTTCGCCAAGCTCTTGGACCAATGGCACCGCCACGTGACTTGCATGCCACTGCATCCATAAACCAATTTGGCCACTGCATCCCGTCGCAGTATGTCGCTACAGACGGTTCCCTGGGTGAGACTGAAATGTCTGTCTAAATGTACAGTGGACTCTGTATTATAATATCATTCTATACTAAGATGTTAATGATACTGGTTTTACTAGTATTATCGGTTGTAGGGCCATGGTGCCCCACGTGCTCGCCGGCGGAGTCCTAGTGACAGCAAAGCTGTCTCTTCAACTCATGGAGCATCTGGCTGACTCACATGTTGACGTGACCATAAAATCTTCCATCTCCCCATGGGATTATCAGACAAATTCTGGTTACTGAGTATAGCATAGAGTGAGTAGAGTATCATGTTGGAGGTGGTGTGGTGTCATAGTTTAGTGTGGTGTGTGGTTAGATACATGGGTCACAGGAGTAATTAGAACCTCGGTTGCTTGACCAGAGTGGCATGGCAGACTGAAAATGCATTCTCCATCGTCAGAGGGGTGCCCATTGCACAGCTACCATAAGACTGGACTAGGTAGACAAGAGTAGGAAACACTAGAAAGACTATACAGACCACAATATAGCATTAAACTATTAGCATCTAAGAGAATCAAGTTGGGCATTAATCCAGAACATTTTGTTTAAATTAGGGATCATATAATTTAGTAATAAAGATTGTTTATTTAGATTCAATAATTATATCTTTCTTATAAAATTGATTTCTAAACCATTGGGAAAACTCAAGGTATAGCTTTCAATAAAGAACATATCTAGCAACATTAAGATAACTAGTGAGTTTCTTTAAAGGATATTCAAGTTAATTATAAATTGTATTTTTGAAACAAGAGATTATTTCTATGTTATTAGGGTCTTTTATAGTAAACACTTTTGTCACCAATTTTTATTGATACCTTCAACACCTCTCTAAGCATGGTAAACTACTAGCAAAGGAATTATCATTACATTTTTAATCTCTGTGAATTATACCTTAGATATTTTCACAATTAAACTGCGATTAAACCGCTCAGAGAGATCCACTCATCCTTGTCTAGATGACCCTCGATTCATGGGTTTGTATGAACACTCGTGCATATCATCGTGTGATTTGACCACTTTCTGTTGACGTGCTGAATCGTGAACAAGAGGAATGTGTTGGAGGACAAAGTCTGAGAGTGAGCAAATTAGACACGGCACTTAGACAGACGTCTAAGTGAGGGGTCAAAGGACTCCAGATCTAATCGTCTCCATGTGTGTGAGCACATTACTCCACATTTGTGGAGACAAGGGGGAAGGTCCACTCCAATATAAAAGGAGGGACGCTGCCCGTGTTTATAAGAGTAATCAAGTTCATCTGAAGGGAGAACATACCAAGATGTCTCCCGCTACCAGACCCACCAGAAGTGCCTCACGTGTAGCTATAGAAGATGTTAACACATCTGATACCTCAATGCCAGAGGTTGATACTAATGAGGAAGTGTTCACTTGAGGGAACCATGAGATCTGTTAACCATGATAATCATGACTGTTCACCATGGTTGATATATGGTACTCCGGAGGTACTGAAGTTTGACGCGGACACGGAACTATCCGATTTACAGAATGAGTTCCTGCATGTTCCCAATCACCGCACGCAGGTGAAACAATGCTGGACGATGAGAAGAGGCCACGGTGGAGATAATCCACTCGTCTAATTCTCGTCTATTATGTGGCTGATGGCGCATATAAAAGAGGGAGCTATTCCTCGTGTTTGTAACCAGGAGTTCTCTCGAAACTTCATTGAGGAGGCAGAGGAAGCGGCAATCGCCACCGAAAGCGACGTCGCTGCCCAAGAGCCATTGAACGCCCCGATTCCATCCAGATACCCAAACGTGACAATCGCGCTACCTAGAGCAAATGCCAGTGTTGAGCGAAAACAGGCCCGGCATATCACCGTCATTGACGATGAGGCGGAGGTCATTCATAGTGAACTCTCACCTGGAAAGAGCGGTAGAACGCGCTAACCTCGAACGCACAGAATGCACGCAAAGGTACGAGGAATGGGTAGCAACCGTCGAGAAGAGGATGACCTCACAAGATTATCGACTAAAACGCTTGGAGGACGTTAACGAGGCCTCAGCCAAGAACAACTCCGAACGCATTGCCGAACTTCACCATCTCAAGGCTGGATTAGAAAAACACCAAGCCGACGTTGAAGATGCTATTAAACGCTTCAGGGACTCAGACTCAACCGTATCTCAGCTAAGAGCAGAATTTCAAGGACTTCGTGAGAACTTCATGGAGCACTGCGGGAACTACAAGGCTCATGGCATCGACACGGACGACGAAAAACGACGCCGGCATGACGAACACTCCAAGCTTCTCACACAGATGCAGGAATTACAACAACAGTTCATTCTGGACATCACCAAGGCGAACGACAAATCCGAAAAGGAAAACATGACTGAAACCGAGAACATTTCCCGGAATTTCATCGATTCGTTGGACCCACAAGTCAAGGAAGCCTTTTTGACTAAGGTGGACGCCGGCCCTTACCCGTAC
>NKZV01000971.1:2446-33522 GCA_002370175.1 Metschnikowia colocasiae
GAGACCTAGAGACTGAGACCTAGAGACTGAGACCTAGAGACTGAGACCTGTATAGATCGGAATACACGACTAGAGTCTATTTGTAGGTTTGGACACCGCACGAAGAAAGATCCCTGATAGTATACCCAGTCAGCAGTACCTGTGAGCAGCACCAGTGAACACTGATCTAGCAAATGGAACTTCTGAATTGAAATCATGGCAACGTCAATCTTGGCGCATTTGAATCATACCAACTTTAGATCCACCATAACAGATCATGTTGATCATGGCACGATGTTGTTTGTATTGACTTCCACCCAAAGGACTTGGGGATTTGGTTCACATTTAGGTTGCCCTTGGGGTTGGTTTCCGGACGACAGCAGAAAATATCATGTCTCACACGAAGCTTTACAAGTTGAGTGCTCAACCTCAGTTTAACGTTCAGTTCAACAGTAGTTCAAGCTCTCACATTGTCTCCCTGCGAGGACACGCTCGCGCCCGCTTGAGACCCTTGATATGCTTCCAATCATCCTATCTTTCAACCACATTGTAGCTCACCAGCACTTCCTCCAATTTTAATGTTATCAAATAATGGATCCAATGATTGACATCTCCCAAGACTGCTTAGATCTGGTTGGGTTTACCCTCCCAACTTAATTCATTCTCTTCTGTGATCTAATGATTCTATTCCTGGTCCGGCCGGGTGATCAGCGGGTCCCGTGCGTCCTCTTCTGACTGTTTCTGGAAATTGATGTCAACCCCTGCGATCTTCGTGTTTTCCTGCTCCCGTTCCCGGGCTTCTTGTGGGGGAGCTGGTGCTTCTTTGGGGATAAACACCGCCTTTACGGGCTTCTCACTCACGGGCTGTTCGTACTGCTGTTGCAACCGCGCCTGGGCGTCTTCATAGCGCCAGCCGTTCTTTGCCCGTAGAAAGCCCGATACGTCCCGCCGCATCGACTGCTTGGGAACTTGCAACTGCTCAAGATAGGCCACTTTCTTGAGCTCCTTCAAAGACCTGGCTTCGAGGAGAACCTGCATCTCCTTCTCGTGTGCTGCAGTGTAGTCCCTTGTGGCCAAGTACTCCTTGAGTAGGTCCGGCTCGCTGGCCATGATCAGAAGGTAGTCTTCATCGGTCAAGCTCACAGGGGAACTATCCGTTGCCCGCTGGGCATCGACGATGTGGTGTCCTAGGAAATCTCCCATATTTATGGGTCCGAGTTTGTTCGTTCCCTCTTGGGCTGAATCTTGACCCTCTCCTGCCATTAACTTGGCCTTCTGTCGCGTGTATCTGGAAAGGATCCGGGCATTCACCCATAGCCGGAGCCGAGGAAGAAACACATGCGTCTTGAACCGCTCCAGTGCTGTGGACTTGTTGCTGTACTCGGTATGGAGTATATCCAAGAAACGACTGGGCACATATGCAGACACGCCCTCCATGTAGGTTTCCACGAGGGGCGAGATCTCTGCAAGCGACGAAAAGTGCTTGTTCCGGCAATTGTAGAGTTGCGCCTGAGCATTCTTTTCATATCGTTCCGCTTGCTGTTGCTCCAGCTCCTCGGTGCTCAACTTGGTTGACTTGTCTTTTGCGACCTCCTTATTTGCACTGATATTCTCTTCGCCATACTTCCCAGTAATCCCGTACCTTGGCGGAGACGGCACACTCGACACAGCAAGCGCAGTGATGTCGATGTATAAGCCCAGATCCATGTCGATGAAGCGGGCATCGATGGAGTTCTGGCCCGTGCCCGGATCTCTGTGCAGAAGCCATGGCCCAATGTCCAAGAAGTAGCGCCCCATTCGGAGCTCCTGCTCCGGCGCTCCGCCAAAGTCAACCACAATCGTCTGGTTGAAGTTGCGGGCAAGAAAGTGAAGGTCTGCGATGGGCATTTGGACGTCAATATCTGCGTCCCATGGAAACAGCGTGCCGCTCCAAAACCAACCCAAGAGTGTCCCATGGGCCAACCACGTCCGGACTTTTTGGGCTTGAGAAAACCGAAGCCACGCCAGAATCAAGCCGTGGAGAATTGGCGCATGCACATCAGTGTTGAACCGCAACCCTTTGAAAAAGCGCCAATCGTAGTGCCCGCCAAGCACCCAGTTCTTCTCCCGCCGCACCAACCTGGCCTCGTGGAAATATTTGGTTGGGTTTTGCGTGGAGACCGACATAAGTAGCGCATCTAGGTACCTTTCTTCGTGTGGGGCAAGGGAGCCCGAGAGCTTGGAGTGGGTGAGCTGCTCGACGATCTGAGCTGACCTGTCCACGAAGTCGTCATGCAGAAGGTCTAGTTGGTGCAGAACCTTTTTATGGAGAGACTCCTTCTGAAGAGAATCTCCAGACACTTCTTTTTTGGATTTAAGGGTGGCTCCAAAGTTGGCGAGTTCGGCTTCGAGGCTAAGCGGACCGTTCTTGGCGGCCGCCAGGGCCACGGGGTCGGCGACCAAGCGCTGCCGAAATGTCACGTTGCACGGAATATATAGTGAAAACGGACTGTCCTCTCCTGCACCTGAGGCCCCAAGAAACACAACCCCCGCCGGCGTCGGCATGAATTCATAAAGATACGCCGCACTGGCCGATATCTCCACTGCCTGAGTGGTTCGGCCGGGATGCCTGAAAATGTGGAATCCTGCAGATAATACACCGGCTTTTTTGGACTGATCCCAATTTGTGAAATCTCCCAGTTCCCTTGCCTTGACCTCGCTTTGCTTTCCCGCTTCGGTATCATCAAAGCAGAAGGTATATGGATCGTATATGATGTCTTTTTGAGAGCTTGTGGAAGTCAGGCCCTCGGCCCGGAAAGCCTCGCACGTGCCCGGGTCACGTGTGACAATAGCCTGCTGGTAATCCCCACAATCAGTCCAGTCAGCCCAGTGGAAAACAGGCAACGAGAGTTGGGCTGGGGGAACTCCCGCGGTTAGCTGCTGTGAAAGGTTGGCCATGACGAGTCCAAGGGTGAACCGGGGATCGAAGACGCTAATCTGCAGGTCGGGCTTCGGAAGGGTGATTTTCTCGGCCAGTACTTCGTGGACATTTTCACGGCCCAACTCATACTGCGAGAAGTAGGCCTCGACCGTGTTCACCAGCGCTAAGTACCTTTGAAAAAGGTTATCTGTCCAAGTGTTGAAGTTGTAGACATTCTTCTTGGGCCGAAAGAGGTTGCGGGCCGATTCAGCAAGATCTCTACCCGGTACCGAGAAGTACAGTATCCCCTGCTGGTGGGTTACGCTAATGACCATAACCAAGAGTAGCACAACCAGCACAGACACGGCGGTGCATCTGCTGCGTCGGAACTTCATCGATTAGAAAGGTTCCTGATAAGAGGCTCGATTTGCACTATATGCAGCAAGGAGACTCTTGAAAAGACTCTGATAAAATATTTGAACAGGTCTTTAAAGAAAGACTAGGATAGGTTTCAAGGAGAAACTAGCAGAAAGCTGACTCCTTTGTTAAATTAGATGGAGTAGAAGCACGAAAATGGATCGTTTGGACTTGATAGACCAAGGATCCAAGCTATTATGCTTTAAGGTTTGTCACAGGATATGGTGGTCTAAGACAAAATGAATGCAATAAGGAAGGAACAATTTGGGGATGCCTGATGTTCAGTAACTTTAGTGAGCTCAGTTTGAGTTTCGTCCAAGTTTAAGCTGCGTTCAAGTTGAGTTCAAGGCGATTTTAAGTCAAGTTCAGGGTGAGTAGGTTCAACTAAAGTTTAGCTCAAGTCCGAATAATCTGAGTGGCACAAGCGCAAAATTTCAGACGTCCACGTTCAAGAAATTCGAGATAACTAAGTGTGTGCATCTGGCGTCACTGCCATATTATACTTTAACCTCGCGTGCGATCGGTAATTTGACGTGCGAAAATATGCGCGGGTCTGCACACAGCCCTGCGCCGGCGACTTAGGGCGCAATCCGTATGCAAGAGCATACACAGGAAAGCCATCGGTCGGAGCACAGCCCGGGTTGTCCGCCGGTGTTGTGACGAATTTGCTGTCACATGCAGCAGCATGAAAATATCTCGGAATGCTGACGGGGTTCTTTCAGCCGATTGTGATCCTGTGGATGGAGTGTCTAAATCCTGCATACACAGTACAGCCCGGTCCCAAGTCCGATCTTACCCGTAGACCCAGTTCCGCGCCATACTAAGCTGAAACTCCATAGGAATGACATCGGGAATGGTGCCCTGCAGTAGGGGTGAATTCAGTAGCGACTGCAGAAAAAAAAACCCCTGACAACTAAACAATAGGGAACCTTGTAAAGACTGCATACAAGGAGACAAGGCTTTCACTCACTGACATTCCGGTGCGAGGCTGTCATGTTTTAGTAGAAACCATTGTTTGGCCTTCAGTTGACGGGTTCAAGAATGCGCAGAAGTGTATCAAAAGGATATGCCAAGACAAGCAATGGAACATCTCTCAGTACAGCATTTGCCCCAGATTCGAGCACCTGAATATGGACAGCTTGGAAATAGACTGGTTCTCTCGTATGTCCATGCTGCAAGCCAATGACGTAAGTCTCCACTTGACGATAACTTGTTGGCCATGACGTCGACCTTGAAGTCAAGCTAGTGATTATGGTCCATGGCGTTAGGTCATTATCGAAGAGGACACGCCCGAGCCGCCGCGTGACCTGAAGGTTTTTGAGTAGCCCAGATTGTTCTGCATGTTCAACACAGATTGCTTGGCGGCATGAAGCACACGAATGAGCATAGCTAATTCGGTGATAGGCCGTCCAAGAATATTTCACCAGGGCACTGGTAAAATGGCTGCATTCATACCCATGTACATCCTTTTAATGAGCATGTGGATGTTCAAACTAAAGAGCCGCCTTTTCCTCCAACTTTCACCACGACCCAAAACAAAAAAAATCCAGTTTCACCAAAGGCACTAAGGTCCACTCATCTTATCAAACTGAACTACATATTCACTGGTGCTTTTAAGCAGAATGAGTGCCAGTTTCGTGAACTTGGCTGTCAAAACGTTATGTCCTGATTTCAAAAGATTGTAAAATTGAATGATTGTCTTAGCAGCCTCCGAAATTCTTGAGTGTCAAAAGCGGCACATGAGCACGCTGATGTGTATGATGGAAGAGAGATGAACAATGGTCCAAGGATATCTCCACCATCCAATAGGGCCGGGAATCCCATAAGTACCCAATTGTAGACAAGGTCATAGCTTCAATCCAGAGCGGCTAGATGAATTAGATACAAAATTGGGCAAAAGAACATTAGTTAAGGAACATGCAGTTAATAGAACATAATTAGGGAAAGGAGCATTAGTTAAGAGAAGAAAGAATGCAGTTCAAGAGATAGAAAACATGTAATTAAGAGGATAGATGTGACGAGGTAAAGGGCTATTTAAATGGCGGGAATTGCAGCCAGCGGGAATTATGAGCTTCGCACGACCCACGGACAGGAAGCAAATACTTCTACCAGCACGAACACTGGTAGAAGCACCGCTAAGCGTTACAGAGATCGCGATGCGATACTGTGGTCGACGAACAAGGAGATTCATAGTCAGTGGCCAACACCAAGGGATGTTGCCCAGTAACTTGTCAGACTGCCGCTTGTGCCCACCCCCGAACAAGTCTCCCGAAGAAGCATGAGTAAGGGGGTCAAGATCATCGCTCCTTTTTAGCCGCAGCCACGAGGGCTGGGCGTTACAAAAGGCAAACAAAATGTAGATGACTAGACCGCAAAGGATCATAGCCAAGCTAAATTGAGTCTCACTTTGAGGGCGCAAGGGTATCTAGCTCATCAACCAAGTTGGAAACAGTGGCTCTTTAGTTAAGAGTCAAAGTGGAACGTGACCTATAGAAATGATCCTATGAAGTACGTCGACAGAGAAAAAAAAGAGTCTATGAGGGCGGGATCTACGCGCGCTTATATAGTCGCCCGCGTCCGGGTAACTCCCAAAGGGCTCATCGCTCGGATCACGTGACCACTTCACGTGAGCGCTTATTACATGCAGTGTCAGCTACGCCGGGTACCGCCGGCAATAATGCCACAGGTAGTAATGTACCTCTGTATATGTGCTTGAGACGGAGAGGGGGACTTAAGAGACTGGTCATCCAATGTACTACCTGCAGTACTAAGGATTCTGCATTGTCTACATAATGATAACGGCATTTTGCGCACAGGCAACGCCAAACAAACGCACAAAATCCACCACTGCAGCACGCAACTTTCGGGACAAGTGGGCGAACTTGCGCGTGGCAAGCTGCCCGTTGGCAGCGGTGTACAAGGTGACCTGCATATGCGCGCTCTCGGGTTGTTGCAACCACTTCAACACCTGCGGCATTGGCATACAGCCGGGAAGCACCGACGGAAGCTGCAAACCTGCGATGTTATGATCGGCGAGTATTGCGCTTTTGGCTGCATCTGCGGCCTGGTACGTCTCCCGAGCTTCGTACACCACCGCCAGTGTGTCCTCGCGTGCATCACCCGCCGCCTCATGCAGCATACCAACTAGAGTGAGCTCCCGCTCAGCTCCAGGAGTGCCAGCGTCAAACAGCCAGAAGCGGTCATGTAGCTGCTCATGCGGCGGTTGCAGCGGCGGCGCATCCGGTGCATGCGCTTGCTGTGTGCGCTGCACCGCGTCCAAAGAATAGTATCTTTCAGCGCACACATCCAAAAGCTCGCCGCCATACTTGCCCTTATACCTCATCTTGGCACAGTCACCAATGTAATACCCAAGGTAATAGAAACCAAGCCCGAGCACATGACACATTTGGATTTCACGGAGCGCCAGGAGTGTCCCTAGTGAAAGATGTGCATAATCTGGATCCCATATGAAGTACACCGAAGAAACGCCCGACGGAAGAAAGTCTAACACGGAGATTGCAATAAGGGCCCCATCAAGGTAGTAGCATTCATGTACAGGACCCAAGCGGCGGGGCTTGGTCAGCCCGTTTCTAGCATCACTTGTGGCGCATTCTGCAGCATCTCCGGGGCCCGCGGCCGCTTGCAGCACCCATGCATTCAATGCATCCCACTCTGCATCGGTGCCTTCAATCTCCTCATCTTTGAAGGGGCTTTCACAGAGAAAGCGGAAAAACTGCATCTGCGTGACCTCGTCGGGCTTGTCGCCGTGCACGGCCACCTGGTACTTTTTGTAAAGCGCAAACTTTTCTTCGGAAAACTCTGTTGACTCGAACCGGGTGTGAAACCGAGACGACGCGTGCTCGGCCTCAATTAGAGACCATAGGGAAAACGATCCCGAGGAGAGTTTGCTTTTTTTGGTCGGTTTCTGGGGAGATGGGGCGTTATGTGCAGTACCACCAATTAGGGATGCGGTCAACGAAGAGGCGGAGGGTTGCTTTTCTGCAGGGCCAGCGGAGACAGCCGAAATCGCTCGTTTGAAGCGATTGACGGTTTGGCGGTGCTCTTTGGAGAGTTTCATCAAACCGAGGGTGGTTCTGATTGTATACATTCTGCAGCACCCTCGGAGCATGTCGCCTTTGTAAAGAAAGGAGCCGGAACGGCGAAAACCGAGGTTAATGAACTGGTCGTAGAAGGCGCAGCTGGCCTGGTCGAGCTGGCATCCGAGGGTGATGTGGGTGGGCAGGTCCGGGGGCAGCGCCAGTTCCGGGAGTGCGGGCAAGCCGAGAAATTGCCGCTTTTGGCCATGGCAGTAGCCGCATTCCGAGCCGCTAAAGTAGCACGGGCGAGAGATGAGGAGGTCCGAATCAAGCATGGGCAGCGAGTCGCCGAGAGGCAAGGAGGTGCAGACGGCGCAGACCCGCCAGACCCGTGCCCAAAGACCCGTGCACCAGACCCGTGCACCAGACCCGTGCACCAGACCCGTGCACCGGCGGCTTCCGCATTTCCATGCAACCAACGCCCCCTACCCCCCCATGTCCACCAAAGCCGAACCCAGAGACGAAATCCGCGCCGAGGGGGAGGCCGACCACGCGCTCCTCTCGGACCCCGAAGACTACCTCGAAGAGCACGAATCGTTGGACATGAACCTCGCCTCCGGCAACCAGAAAGTGTGGCTAGTCAAGCTCCCCCGCTACCTCGCCGAAAAGTGGACGGTTCGTGCCAACCTCAAGGGCCAGCAGTTGGGCCAGATCAAAATCAAGCAGACGCCCAAGGGCAGCGCCGGCGCCGGCGGCGGCCGCAAGAAGTTGGAGGTCAAGTTGGTGTTGGACGAGGCGGAGGTGCAGGACGACTTCCCCCAGGAGTACAACCTCCAGATCCTCAACACGCAGGTGCGCAACTCGTACGTGTTCAGCGAGGAGAATCTCAAGCGGTTCAAGCAGGACGTCACGGAGCTCGGCGAGATGCCGGAGCAGCCGCAGCTCAAGGAGATTGAGCGAGAGCAGGTGGTGCGGCCAAACCAGTTCTTCAAGGTGCAGAAGAACGGCATGGAGGAGCGGGCCACGGTGCCGTTCGTCAAGACCATCCCCAAGAAAACCAACCTTGTGGGCAAGATCGTGCACGACTGCCAGGTGATCCCGCTGAAGGACGACAAGCGGTACCTGCAGATGCTCCAGCGCAAGAAGCACATCAGCAGCGGCGTGGAGCGGCCCAAGGTGACGTTCTTGACGGAGATCCCGGGCGTGGTGCAGCTGCAGGCGGGCCCGTCGCTTCTGCGCAGGGCGCCTTCGATGTTCCTCAAGACCAGTGCGCCCAAGAACAAGGCCGACGGGCGTGCGATCCGGATGCCGCAGAAGGAGCTTTTGGATCTTCTTTTCCGGCTCTTCGAGGAGTACGACTACTGGTCCATGAAAGGCTTGAAGGAGCGCACGCGCCAGCCGGAGACCTACCTCAAGGAGTCGTTGGAGCTGATTGCCAATCTCATAAAAAAAGGGCCCTACACCTCCAAGTACAAGTTGAAGCCGGAGTATAAGCGTCTTCGGGACGCGGAGCGTGCGGCCCGTATGGGCGAGGAAGTCGTGAAGCAGGAGGAGGACGACGACGATGACGACGACGAGATGGAGGATGTGATCTAGCGCTCACTAGTCGAACAGTTTCAGCTGTTTCGGGATGACCACGCTGGACCCGAAGACACTGCGACTTTACATAGGCCTGCGGAGGCCTACGGGACCACTTAAAAATGAGGACAGGCGTCACTACCGAACTGACAAGTGGACCACAGGAGTGAGAGGACAGTTCCAGCAAGTGAAGCCGCTGCAAATTCAGAGCCAGTTGGTGAGTCAGAGCCTTCCAGTTGATTTATGGGTACGCACTTTAGCTCAAAACAAGGTTCCGAATTAGTTGGCGTGCTGAATTTCCCATGCCGCGTTATAGTCACCTGCATGGGCTGAAGAAGTAATGACAAACGACTCTTGGTGATATTAGAGCCAGCGTCTACGTCCCTGTTCAAAGATTGGCTATATGGTCTTGGTCTTGGGGCTTGGATGCTGGGTTCTGGCTCTTGACTATTATCGTTAAAAGGTGCAAAGTTCCAGTCAAGGCTTATTCAGAGTCAAATACGGCATATATTAGTGGCAGAGGACAAGGCACAAGATGGATATAAGGTGATTATCAGCAGTGCCCTCTTGATCGTCTATCGAGGTGCATCTCTTAGATTTGAATCTACTTGGCTCTGTTGACATAAATGGCACCATTCAAAATGAGTGCTGCCGAATCACCTGTGCCCTCCCTGATTAACATGCTGTGTGTGCTTGTGACCCAAACGATAATAAGGTGATGACCAGGAGAAGCGTGTTGGCTGGCCACAGGACGGGAACCTTTTTCAAGAAAGCCTGACAGGTTGGCCTTACAGGTTGGCCTTACAGGTTGGCCTTACAGGTTGGCCTTACAGGTTGGCCTTACAGGTTGGCTCTGCATGTCCACTTAATCTTCTCGGCTTCCCAAGGTCATCATTCTGCTACACAGACTTCTGCAGAGAAACCTGCTATAATGGTACCATTTGAGTCTTGCACGGTAGCCATGCCTGCCCTAGGGTCTCTTGCAGTGTTGATAGAAGGCCGCCTGGGCTGATGCCGAACTTACGGTCCCGGGTTACTGACCATACTCGGCCCTGGCCTGCTGGATGCACACCATTTCCACTTTATTCGCCTAAGTTTGTGGAAATTCGCCCATGCAAACCGTTCTGTAAGTGTCCTAACACCGGGGCCTAGCCCTGATGCCGCGGTGTACGGGTGTGACGTGGTGTACGGGTTGTCCCGGCGCTCTTCCAATACACCCTGGCACTGAAACTGCAAAGCCGGATGTATCCAATCTTAATAAGTAAGTGCCTGTGTATAGACAGCATTGTCTGGTTACTGGCGTACTGGGGTGCTGTATGCAGTCCCAACCGAACACGCTCATCTAGGCGTTTGGCGTGGCAGTGGGAGACCGAAAAGAAACTGCTACATGTTTTGATCGTAATTCAGTTCTGTATTATAATTACAAAGTGTTGATGTCCAAAGATGGAGGCAAGGATTGCTGCAACTTCTTGGCCTTGGCGGCGTCGTTGACAACCAAGGTGTACAAGTACTTGGAGCCTCTGACCTTGAACTTGGTCTGCTTGTAGACCTGACCCTTGGCGTTGAGCTTCTTGTTGACCTTGATGGTGGCAGTCTTGATGTCGGCTCTTCTGGTCAACTCGACGAATTTCTTGATATCCTTGATCTCTTTCTGCAGGTTAGTATAAGTTCGTATTAACGTGTGCAAACTTGGCCGTGAGCAGTGTTGAACTGCGCATTGAAGATTTGAGATGCGCAAGTTTGAACATGCCGCATTTCTGAAACGTTTCGACACCCCTGTTTGAAACAGCCGATTGAAACAGCCGATTGAACAGCCGATTTCAGAAACGAGCCCGTCTGAATGTTACAGTTTTGAAACACTGCACCATTTTGAACCCAGAGCATGGCGGAAACTGCGACCACATTTTAACCGCCACCACATCCTGAAACTGACACCAGAAACTGACACCAGAAACTGACACCAGAAACGACACCAGAAACTGACACCAGAAACGACACCAGAAACGACACCAGAAACGACATCCCGAACTGACATCCCGAACTGACATCACATTCTGAGAGCTCGCCCCTGTCTGCGGATGCCCGATTTCTTTGTGGCGTTTCAACTTCGCTGGTTGCCGAATGAGGCCTCAGGGCGGGTTCAGTGCATGTGAACAGGGGTCAGGAGGGATGGTTCGGCGGCAAAGATGTGAGGCGGGTGTTTCAGACGGGTTTCTGTTTCAAACACGCTCTAACAATTTGCTCGTTCTCGTCCCATGACTTTACTATACATACAGCCATTGTGAAGTGTTGTGTAGGTGAAGAAAAAGTTGAAGAGATTTTTCTCTAGTGGTAGCGCGCGGTGAGGGATGCGCGCGGGCACGAGCCCTATGCATGAGCACGTGATCGGTCTACGCACGCGAGTGACGGCACGTGACCAAATGTACGGGTGTGCACATATTGGTGTACGGGTGTATTTATTGGTGTACGGGTCAGGTATATGCAGTACAAGAGTCACGTGGCCTACGCGAGGAGGTCCCCGCACCAATTCAAGATGCGCTTCACCGCAATCAACCATCGCCTTGTGGACTCCAGCTTCATGATGTTCGCAAGCTGCAGCTTGTCGTCACCGGCGATCTTGGCGTCGGCGGCACGTGCATGGATCCCGACGTCTCGCACGCCAATCGGCCACGCCACGTTACCGATCGATAGCTTCAAGTACGCCTCGTTGGCCTTGAGAAGGTCCGCGGCCTGCACATAGTGCACTATCGTCGAGAGCGACGTCACCATTTCCTCCAGGAGCTTCCCGCTGCGGAGCTTGTAGAGTAGCTTGACGATATCTTTCTTTGTCTCCAAGAGGAGGCTCTTTTTTTCCGGCTGAAAAGCGGCCCGGGCGTTGTTTTGCTCGCTCTGGGTCCACTGCGCCAAGATATCCTTCAAAAACTTGCGGATTTGAAGCCGTAGCTTGGCTAGATTCTGCCGGGAGATATCGGCCACTTCGATTCGGAGCGGCACGCCGCTTTCCCGGCTCAAATACGCCTGGTAAGCCTCTTGCTTTGCTCTTTTTGCGTCTTGGCCTTCACTAGCGCCAGCTTCCAAATCCTTGGGGACGAGATTTGGGGCTGGAAGAATAGGGGGGGTGGAGGGGTCGATATGAGATGATTCTGGGGCATTTGAAAGTGATTCTGGGACATTTGTGGTTGACTTTTGGACATTTGAAAGTGATTTTTGGACATTTGAAAGTGATTTTTGGACATTTGAAAATGTTCCGTCATCGCTGGACTTCTCTTGACCCTCTGGAATAATCTGGGTATGTTTAGATTGTCCTTCAGAAGAAAACTGCTTGATTTCGGTCAGATTTTGACCGTTTTCGAGCGTTTTTTCACCCAAATCAATCTTTTTCACCATCCTCCCACCAGCACCTTCACTATGTCCCCCCTGGGCATCCCCGTTCACTTTAGACGCAGACTCCACCAGGTCTGGAGCATCCCTGGCTTTTCGCTTGGCTTGTCTCTTTCGTTTCTCCTCTAGAAGCTTGGAAAAATCCATGGCGCGGTGTACGGGTGTTTGAGACGGCACGGAGGCACGGGAAATGCCTGCAATGGAATGGGAATCGAAGAGTTCGATGTTGGGTCTGGTTGGGATATGGGGTGTACGGATCTTGACATTGAACCTTCGCACACCCGTACACCACACACCCGTACACCGCACACATGAATCAGGTGGGGATTTCGGGGGGTTTTCACATCCGAGTTTGCGGCCTATCGATCTTCAAGTGTTCCTGAAACCGCCCTGAAGCCGCTCGTGACTGGCTGCATGCAGGGCCCCAGTCACGTGACCGTTCCGAGGGCCGTTGAAGAATCCGAGGACACGAATCCGAGGACATGAATCCGAGGTCACATATCCGAGGACATGAATCCGAGGGCCGCACCGTTTTCTGCATGAATCCGAGGGCCGCACCCGGTGGATGCGCAGAGGTACGGGTGTACACGTCGACACCCGTACACCGCGCGCACACCTCGCTTGCTACCACCATCTACCCCACGCATACTCCCTAGTCATGAGCGACGAACCCAGAAAAAGCGAGCCCTGCGCCGGCGGCGCGTCGGAGGTCCGCGCACTGTTCTCATCTACGCCCGCCCCGCTCTCGCCCGGCGAAATCCCCGCGGAAAACGCCCCCCTGGCCCCTCGCATCAAGCCGCTCGTGCCCCTGACCCTGCCCCTTCTCCTGTCCACGCCCCCCACCGTGGCAAAAGCATTGATTAAAGCATACCCTTATCTCCTCATCGTCAACAAGGCGCTCTCGGTGGCCACGTGGACAAACGACGACTACTGGGTCAATATCGTCATCATGTGCGTGTACTCGCTCTTGGTGGTGTACTTCGAGCAGGTGGTCACGTGGGCCGGCCACTTGGTGGCGGTGGCCATTGTGATTCTCTATCTGGTGCTCAACCGGCACATCCAGGCGGAGACCGCGGTGCGTCCTACGTTGGACGACATTGTGCACGCGCTCACCACCACGTGCATCAAGGCGGACTTGTTGTTGAGCCCCATCACGTCCTTGGCGCTCACGGCCTACGACATCAAGCGGCTTCTATTCACCACGGTGTTTTTGACGCCCGTGTACTTGATTGTGCTGTTTTTGTTGGTGGCCCCCCGCACCATTCTCTTGGCGCTGGGGCTCTACCTCCTTTCGTACCATTCCGCGTACATGCGGGTGAGCCGCAAGATGGTGTGGAAGCTCAAGATAACAAGGGTGCTCAGCTTCTACTTGACCGGGCTTGACTTCTCGCACGCCAAGAACAACGCGTTGTTTGCCGCCGCCTTTGCCAAGGTGCAAAAAGGCGCTCCCCTGGCGCTAGCCCTGGACATGTCCAAGCCGGTGCGCTTCACCTATGTGATCTACGAAAACCAGCGACGCTGGTTGGGCATTGGCTGGACTTCCAATCTCTTGTCGTACGAAAGGGCGCCTTGGACCGACGAGTTCTTGAACGAGTCGCTGTCCATAGAGACGTTCGAGTTGCCCAATGCCGACGGCAACTTCTCGCAGCTGCTGCAGTACTTCCAGCAAAGCCCGGCTATCTCGGGTGCCCGGTGGCGCTGGGTCGATAAGACGTGGCGCTTGGACTTGACCAATGACGGTGCCATCACCTTGCAAGCGGGCAAGCGCTCGAAGACCACGGTCAAGCCCACCAACGACGAGGGCTTCATTTACACGGACAACGTGTGGAAGAAGCCATCCACGGACGACTCGTATTCAAAGTACACGAGGCGGAGACGGTGGATCAGAACCGCGGAGCTTGTGTTCTCCAACAATTCCAGCGTGTCGAGCCCAACTGAGAAGACTGGCAGCGAAGCGGCCATTGAGACCAGCGCCGACGTCTCGTTCAGCGGCTCCAAGACGATTTCGGAAGGTGGAGATGTGAAGCAGAGGAAATCGCTAAGGTTTGCAGATGACGACGAGGCCCAAGCTTGAAGCAAGGGACTGATCGGTACCACTAGTCCGATTCTGTGATTGAAACTTATGAAGTTGTATATTAAAGGACCAAGGATCAAGGATCAAGGATCAAGGATCAAAGGATCAACGGATCACAGTATCAAAGGATCAAAGGATCAAAGGATCCACGTATCAACGGATCCACGGATCAACGGATCTCAAAGATGAATACTAGTTGAATACCTCAAGATGGAGGTCCTTGGTGAAGTTGAAACCTCATTAAGTGAATATGCTCAATGGAGTTGAAGACTCAATGAAGCAAAGAAACTGAAGACTGATTGCACTATCGTTGAAGTACTGCAGTGGAGATGCAGAGGATAATAATCATCCTACATAGATTATAATAATAGCATACAGCGAAAGGTGGCCAACCATCAAACTGTAGATTCCTAAACTTGCCCTTGAACGGGCTTCATTGTGCCCCTTCGATCAAGAGTTTCCTAAATACGAACAAGGCAGGTGGTTTGTGGCTTCCTGCGGATCCCCAAAACATTCTTAAAACCACTGGTTCAGGATACACTGCCCATTGCATCCGTTGACGCCCAAGAACATTCCAGTCACATGGCCGACACCATGGACGTGCCGTCTTGAAACCGCGTCCGAAACACCCGATTGGCATTCGTAAACATGCCCTCCTTCAACGACACCACAATAAACTGCGACCCCCGGAACCGAGTCTTGATCAAGTGGCCGATGTTCTGTGTATGCGACAAGTCGAGCGCCGCATCCACCTCGTCCAAGATGTACATAGGAGCTGGCTTGAATTGTAGAAGCGCCATGATGAGCGACAAGGCGATCAACGACCGCTGGCCGCCCGACAACTCCACCAAGCTCTCCTTCCACACCGGCCCCAACTTTACCTTCACAGCAAGCCCCAACGTCACGTTGTTCGGGTTGATGGGCACCAACTTGGCAAACGACCCGGGAAGGAGGTCTGCGAAGATGTCGCCAAAGTCCGCTGACACCTTGCGGTACGTCTTTTCCAACGTGTCCTTCTTGTAGTTGTTCAATTTGTCGATGGTGTTCTCGATCTTGGACTTGTCTTTCTCGATGGTGCGGATCATGTGGATCAACGCCGCCTCCTTCTTCTCCACATTGTCGATCATGTTCATGATGTTGGGGTTGACCTTGCGCTTCATGTTCTGCACCCGCTCCGCCAAGATCCCGCCCTGGTTCTCGTACTCCTCCACGTTGATGTCCGGGTACTGCTGAATGATCCCGGCGACCACGTTTTCGTCCGCCAACCACTCGTTTTCCGCTATGAGCAGGTCCAACTTCTGCCGCACCGACTCCGTGGCCTCGGCCGACTTCTCCAAATCGTGGCTTAGCTTTTGCGCCTGGAGCTTGGCCTGGTTCTGCTGCTCGCTCTTCTCCGTGATCACCTTGTTCAACTCGCTGATCTCCTCATTCAATCCCAACACCTTGGCCCGCTCATCGTCCAACTGCGTGCGGATCTCCAAGTGTCTCTCCTCCACCTCGACGAGTTTTTGCTCAGTTTCGCCAAGCTTCTTTTGCGTCTCAGCGATACTGTTCTGCACCGCTTCAATGGACTCGCTGACCGCTCCCAACTCCACCTTCTTCTGGTCCACCTCGAGCTGGAGGTTCTCGTACTGCTCTTCGTTCTGCTTGACCTTGAGGTCTTCCTTCTGGAGCCGGCCCTTGAGCGCCTTGATCTCCGCCTCCAACTCCCGAAGCTTCAGGCCTTTATCCTGGTTGAACTCCTGGATGTCTCTGTTGACAGAGGAGATGTGCACCTCGAGCTCTGCTGCACGGGCCTCTGCATCCTTGATGGTGGCTTCCAACTCGGCGATTTCTTGCATATTGGCACGGTGCTCCCGGATCACCCCTGACCCTCCGCTGTTGTCCAATTTCCGCTGCAATAACGACATCTCGTGCTTGCTCAAGTTGAGCTCGGTCTGGAGCTGCTTGGTCGACTCGCTGAGAGTTTCCATCTTGGCCAACTGCTCCTGCATCTCCTGGTGCTTCGCCTCGTACTGCTGCATTTGCCGAAGCAATGTGTTGTACTTCTGCATCTTGAGAAGAATCGACGTGTTGTTGCGCCGTGACCCGCCGGATAAGTTGCCCTCGGGATCGTAAATGTCGCCTTCCAACGTGATGGAACGTGCCCGGATTTTGGCGTCAAACGTCACATCCTTGGCCGACTTGGGGTCTCTGCAGATAAATGTCGTGCCGAAGATGTATGCCATGGCCTTCTCCACCTCACCGTCGAACTCAATCAAGTTCATTGCCAATTCCACCTTTCCAGGGCATTTCTCTGAGGCGTACTGAACCTTGTCCGCCGGAATACGCCGCGCAGCGATTTTGTCGAGCGGGATAATCGTCACTCTTCTTCTGAGATGTCCACGCTCGAGCAACGCCGACGCCGTGTTTGAATTATCCACCACCACGTTGTAAAGCCGCCCTCCTGCACACACTTGCAACGCCAACGCCAGTTCCGCCGAGTTCTCGTTGATGCTGAAGAGCTGGAGCGCTGTACCCTTCACAGAATCGGGGTTGAAGTCGGCGTACGGTTTGGCATATGTGAACTCCACGTTTCCGCCTATCTCCCGCTTCAAGTAATTAAGTTGCTGGTTGAACTCCACAATTTGCTTTCGAATAAGACTCTCTTGGTCTCTCAAGGCCTGGTACTCCTTAGGATTGAAGCCATACTTCTCGAACTGAGCTTCTTTCTCTGCGATCTCCTGCTCGTAGCTCTGCATCTCCGCCATCAAAGATGCATTTTCGGCCTTGGCCTGCGTCATCCGCTTCGTATCGCCAGCAACCTTCTCGCGAAGGTGCAGGAGCTTCAAGTTCAGCTGGTTGATCACACTCTGCGTCCCGCTTAACTCCTCCTTGAGCGCCTTCATCTGCGATATGTACCCTCCGTCGAAGCCGCCCTTGGCAGTGACTCCGGTGGATAACGTAGAGAACAATTCCTCTTTTTGATTGAATTCATCAGTCATACGGGCAAACGTCTCTTTGATCTGCCGGTGGTTTTCCTCGAACGAGGAAAACGTTTCCAGAGACTTGGCAATGTCCAGCTCCAAGACCTCGCGCTGCCTGCAGGAGCGGTCCAAGACAGCGGTTTCCTCTGCCAAGTTTTCTAGGGTCAAGTCCCGAGTCGTTTTCAACCGCGTAAGGTCGTCGGAAATCTCCGAGTCGGCCTTTGCCAAAGCCTCAATGCGGCTGCCGCCGCTCTGCTCTGCCTTCTTCTGCTCCTTGACCTGGTCTAGATCCGCGTTCAAGTTGGCAATTTCACTTCCAAGCCGCTCGATGGTCTGGTGCAACTCACTTATCACCGCCTCGTTCTCGGATTTTTTGTTGGAGAAATTATCAAAGCTGGATGAGTACTTCCTGTAGTTGTAAGACTTGACGATGCGCTGGATGCGCTCGAGGTCGATCTGGATCTTGTTGAACTCCAAGAAAATGCGCTTTTCCGACCGGAACTTCTCCAACTTGGGTTCGATTTCTTCTTTAAGCAAGTTGCGAATCTCCATTAATTTGGCCTCTTTCTTCTGCATGGTCTTGATGGCCTTATCTTTGCGGTCTTCGAACGTCTTGGTTCCCGCCGCCTCTTCAATCAACGATAATATTTCTTGCGGCTTCATGTTGAGCACCTTGGTAATTTTGCCTTGCATGATTAGAAAATTCGGGTTGTTGATGTTCAACTGCACCGACTGGAAAAGATTCAACACTGTTTGCTGCTGTGCTTTGTGGCCGTTGACAAGGTACTTGGACGAGCCTCCCAAAATAATCTGCCGGGTCACGGAGATCTTAAGCGAGTTTTCAAACCCGATTGGAGACTTGTCTTTCTCCGAGTTGTCAAAGACTATTGTCACAGACGCTTTGGTAACTCCTGCCTGGCCTCTTTTATAGATCAAATCCTGTAGACTTGACGCCCGCACCGTGGTCATGGACGCTATACCAAGGACAAAGCAAATGGCGTCCAAGATATTGGATTTTCCTGACCCGTTGAGGCCGGTGATGGCATTGAACTGGGGGTCCCAGTCGCTGACCACTGTTCTTGTGGCATAGGACTTGAATCCGTCTATAATGAGTTCCTCCACTTTCATTTCTGCTATTCAAGACGGGAATATGGAGTAATGAGACAAGGACGTAGCAGGATGTAACAAGTGTATAAGAATGCAACAGTGGTTGTCAATGATGTAACAGCCTCGAACAGAAAAATGTAGTCTAGATGATGCCCGAAGTCCAACCAATAAGATCGTAATATGAAGAGTAAGAACCGATCTGAAGCACAGTCACAAGTCTTATGATGGAAGCAGCCTAATACAAAGCTGAAACAATTAAAATCTGAAACAGCCACAGAAAGCTTGAGCTTTGCAATGTATAAACAGCTATGCGAATGGGGACAAGTGCCTGGAATCTGAACCTTTGTGTGTGGCGGTTGTAGTAGCGCTTGTTTACCTGATGACGCGCAAAAGGATTGCTCCTGCATATACCCCATTTTCTGATCTCTCCGTGAAATGTTACCTAGGCCACTTAAAAAACACTGGCCGGCATTCCTCAATCTGAAATTTTCGAATTCGGACAAGCCCTCTTTTGATCGGTGGCTTTGCGTGGATGCATGGATCCAATCTTGCGGTGTGCAGGTTATGCATCTACACACGTGCACCCAACAGACCCCTACATCCCGCCCGATTCATTTGCGCCATCGTTGCCGCGCATCGATTTCAGCGGGTCCCCTCGAAGATTTTTCCAAAAGGGTTTCAAAAACATGTATTGACCCCTAGTCCGTCACTTTCAGGCAGATAATATGGAGCGAAGATCGCTGCAGAAAGCTCAAGTTCCTGCATATGGACGAAACGGTGTGATAATGTCGTGCGCTCGCGCGCGCAGATCTTGAAAGAAAAACACGAGCGGTGTCAAAGGCAACCATTTTCTTTGCAGGGAGCGCCGATACTTATATACGCCTCTCCGTGTGCTTCAGGCGTGTTTCATCTCTTTTTGTGTGCATATAGCCCCCACATCGCCATATACAGGCTCTGCAGTGCATACCCCTTGCTCCCTTTTCACATCAAGATTTCTTAATTGCCCCCCTCTGGCCCCGACGTTCCTTACCTTCTTTTCATAGCGGCTTCCAACTGGCCCGAAACCACTTTTCCCTCAAATAGTTAGTATTTCTCGTTGTTCCTTGAGATATTATCTTATTGAGAGGCGGGTCTATTTTTAGCAGTCCCTCAGATTCAGTCCCATTATAACGCAATATTCTCTCAGATAGAATTTCAGGACTTTATTGTTGTTGAAATAATTCCGTCAGATTTGAATTCAGAGAGACATCTGGATATTGGTTTCGTTGGTAGATTAAATTGGCAGATCAATATTTAGGACTGCATTGAATATTAGCAGAGTCTTAATATTCAACACAAGAGTGTAAATTGATTTTGTGGTGTTCATTTCGGAGAAGTTTTGAAGAATACAGATCTGTTTTCCAATATTTTTCGATGTCGCTAATTCAAATGACCCCTTACGAATACAGCGAAAAGTCAGCGCCATCATTCTTCTCCTCGGTGCAGGAGTCGATCAGTCGTGGAGACGTGGCCAGGTCGTTTCTTAAACACAAGTTGAAGGTGGCGGCGGTTCTGTGCATTCTACTTGTGGTCACGCTTCTTGAAATTGTGCTGGTGACTAGAAATTCGTTATACGTGCCCAACTTCACAAGCCAGCCCTCTGTGCAGTACTTCGATTTGGCCCACTACGTGGGTTCCCCCGACGGATGGCAACGGGATGAGCGGGTGTTGTTCTGCGTTCCTTTGAGAGATGCTGCAGCTCACTTGCCCATGTTCTTTGGCCATATGAGGAACTTGACGTATCCACACGAGTTGATTGACTTGGCGTTTTTGGTCAGTGATTCTTCCGATGACACGATGGGCGAATTGAAGAGGCACTTGAATGAACTCCAGACAGACGTTGATCCCAAAATGCATTTCGGCGAGATCGAAATCTTCGAAAAAGATTTCGGGCAAGTGATTGGCCAGTCATTTTCTGACCGGCATGGCTTTGCAGCGCAAGGCCCCCGGAGAAAGCTCATGGCGCGTGCACGGAACTGGCTATGGACCGTGGCCATCAAGCCATACCACTCATTTGTGTACTGGAGAGATGCAGACGTGGAAACCGTGCCGCCCACTATCTTGGAGGATTTGATGCACCACAACAAGGACGTGATTGTGCCGAATGTGTGGCGGCCGTTACCTGACTGGTTGGGAAACCAGCAACCATATGACTTGAACTCGTGGCAGGAGTCCGAGGGAGGATTGCAATTGGCCGATACTTTGGACGAGGATGCATGCATTGTGGAAGGTTACGTGGAGTACCAGACATGGCGGCCGCATTTGGCATACTTGAGGGATCCTTACGGCGACCCCGAGGTGGAGATGGACTTGGATGGAATCGGCGGAGTGTCGATCTTGACCAAGTCCAAGGTGTTCCGGACCGGGCTGCACTTCCCGGCGTTTTCGTTTGAAAAGCACGCCGAAACAGAGGCATTTGGCAAAATGAGCAAGCGCATGGGCTACTCGGTGATTGGATTGCCGCACTATGTGATCTGGCACATCTACGAGCCGTCGCTGGATGACATCAAGCATATGGAGTGGATGGCGTTGGAGGAGGTGCGGCAGGCCGAGCAGGCCAAGATCATGAAGGTGTATGACAAGGTATGGGGCAAGGGTTTTGCAGACATGCAGGAGAACTGGAAGAAGGAGAGAGAGCACATTTTGAAGAATACCGACATGCAGCGAGGCGTCATAGTGGATTGGTCGGGCGTGGATCTGTTGTATATCAAGGAGGAGACTGACAAGAAAGTGGTGGACTTTCAGCCATAAGATAGCATGATAATAGTGGAACCCAACAACCGAGTAACCGAAACAGCAACAACGACGACGAAGCAGCAGCAACTTGCAGTTCAAGTGAGCCGTTCTGATAAGCTCTCATTGAGGCATATGCGTGCAGTTCGAGAAGTGATTTTAATTGATGGAATATAGAACCATCAGTACTGCTTAAGTACGCACAGTACTACCTAAGTGCTGTGTGGAACTGGAAGTATGGAATAGCATTATCTTTTACATATAGTCTGCGTACATAAAACACTGTACCAGTGCTGGAGCCATATATTGGATATGGTTCGCACACGACCATAAGACAAAGCCCGAGCTCCAACTGTGGTTCTCCGACTCTGTTGCGAGCCCTGTGCACAATGAATACCAATTCGACGATAGTGACCTAGCATGAGCATATCGAACGATACACTAACAACATACACATGCACGCATGTGTATATGCAGGTCTCGACAAATCAGAGGTAGAGAGCCCATTTGACTATATGAATTACCACCAGAAGGTGATACACATAAAAACCAGCTGAGTTAACAAAAAAAGCGATTTGGGAGTCTGATCCTGAGTTGGGTGTGTGGTATGGGACTTTCTGATTGCAATCGGAAGGAACAAACAGAAAGATTCGAATGGTAAGGAGACTATCAGAACAAGCATTTTCAAATCGGAAAGAGCAAATCAGACAGTTGGATTCCTCAATAACGCTTAATATTTGTTGTTTGTTGATGATCCTCAAGGTGAGGTCGGGGGCTAATGCAGCCTTGGAAGGGGGTTGGATCTCAATCTCTGAAGACGACATAATTTTGAAGAAATTTTTTGACAACTTCAGCAGAACAACTGATGCTACTAGCAGTTATTAGCAGACAAACAGCCCAAAGCGCTTTTCATTTGGCAAACTTTCAGGAAGCACCGGACTCCAATAAGGCTCGAACTAACTCAGCTGTTTCAAGCCCCCCTTTCTGGTCTCGGCTCCCAAATTCGATCAGTCCTCCAGAAGGGAAAGAGAGAAAACTTAGATTCCTATATTAGTAAAATCATGATTATCCAGAGTCATTAATCAATGGTTGCCCAGAGTCATTAACTATTGATTGCCCAGAGTCATTAACTATTGATTGCCCAGAGTCATTAATCAATGGTTGTCCAGCAAAGTTGGGAGCAGAGTCCAGCGCCGCTAAGTTCCTATTCTAATAAGCTGAAGACACTGTATTCATGTCAACACCAATCGAATCAAAGATGAACCCTTTGAGGCCCAACCTCACAAAACCGTCACATTGAACAATTCTTTTGATTCAAGCTGGTAGTTTGGGTGTCTGCCAAAATCGCTCTCATAAACCGGTCAAACTCCCATGTTAAACGGAAGCCGCCCCAGGTAAGTGTTGTAGTACCTATCAAGCACCGTAAGTAGACAGCCACAGAAAGGAAAAGAGAAGAAAGAGTAGTTTGTATGATAGAGAAAACAAAAATGTAAACAAAATAGAGGGAAGGAATAGAAACACAGGGAAAGAAGCGTGAAGAAAAGAAAATCAAGAGTGAATTGAAATAGAGAAGCAGTATTTGAAAAAAAAGAGTAAAGAAAAGAGTAAAGGAAAGAGTAACAGAATAGTGCGAAGCGCCGTTTTTATACCCGTGCTGCGATATGGCTGCAAATTTGAACCCCCGCACCCCAGCACTATAAAAGCATCCGCATCCCCCGCAACAAAAATGCAGCCACCAGGCTTTTTGTAGCCAAAAGTCCTCGCTAATAGAGCTAGGCTAATAGTGTTGACTAACAGAGCTTACAGAGCAAGCCACAAAATCCTCGATAGAGTGAATCTCAACAGCTGCTCAACTTTAGGTGGTCTGGTGAACGTGCCTAGTTTCCAGAAACTCGGATATTCTGACCTGAAGGGCTCCATGTATCAAATCTGGATCATCAATCATTGCAAGAAAGTCATGGACTGGCCACTGTCGGTCGCTATTGCCGATCTTCAAAGACCTCGTCCCCGACTATGGAGATTCTTTCCGAGAAAACCACCAGATCCCATGGCAGCTTCGAGGCGAATACACAGATTCTGGATCCATGGTGTTATGTCCAGACCGTTGAGGGACAGTGGTTAGTCCAATGCTGCATACAACACTACGAGGTAAAGATGCTGAATGGACTGAACCGGATAAAAGTCCGGTCATACCAATAATGATCTTCTTAGGTCTCCAATCTGACTCATCTCAACCGTGTCATATCTTTCCCGGTCTGGACCACATATCCTGGGAATTAAAGTACCGACATTCACGTGTTCTGCAGATGTCTCCGAGGGTTCTGCAGGTGCATGTTTTGCCAAGTTTTGCTTGACGATAATCGTTAGATCCACCATGCAGACAATTCTCGCTACTAACCACCACTCACGGCACAAACCTCGAACACCTTGCAAGGTTTTCACCAGAGCTGGTGCTAATATTGCTTGCTGCAATTAGTGCTGTTGAATATGAATACTAGTTTTCTGGCGGCAAATACTACTAAGACTGAGACTGCTGAAGTGAAAGAGTGCTTTGAATGAAAGCCTTTGAAAAAGTCTCCTTTAAGAATGCTTCAAAATGCCTCATGAATGGATTCTGGCACTATGAAGTGCTCTCGAATGAATAGTCCGGGACACCATACTGAACCTACACTATAGTATAGTCCTCTACCGAACTCGTGGTACATGCAAGGTGTTAAGTTCGATGCCATTTATTAATAATCCCAGGAACAAAGTCCAAAATGCATATCATGACTTTAGAGGCAAGTGAAGACTGATCGCTCAAGAATCCCGCATCAAGGCGAGGAATAAAACGTCTCGAAGTATGAGGTCCCGTATTCACTGGTGAAACGGCAGATACTACACACAGTTACAGATCTTGAGTATGTTCTGAATCTACGGCGGGTGCCCCACAGCATAGTGATAATGGCCCGTAGTCACTGAGTTGTGGCGGAGGAGTGACAACACACGTGCCCTTCACGTGATAAACACCTACTCAAAGTTCTGATGCCGTCAATGCTGTTCTATACGGAAGTCTCTAATACAGGCGGGAACCCTGGTGTCCTACGCTAAGAGGCGACCTTGGTGGAGTCTGTACCGGTCACGTGGTACACCACGTGACATGCACCCCACGGGTCCGCCACGTCATTTACCAACGTCATCGAAACGGTCCGTTGAATAGTACTCTGTGCGGAATTTTAAATGCGACATGGGCCTGAAACTAAAAATAAGCTATTTCTCCATCCAGCGCCCCTGTGCAAGAACATTGTTCGGGCGCTGGACCCCTCTTTGACCATTCACAACTAGAGCTCGGTATGCACGCCACACCAAGTTCATGTGAGTATGAAACAACCCTTCCACGGACTGACATGGCAACAATAGGTGTTTCAGACAGGTGCGGCGAAGTTTGGGAAGTCGCACTCTCCATGCACGTGGAGAGACGCTTCCCTCAAGGCTGCATCAGCGCCGTATCTGCCAGCGACTCAGCAGTCTCATGCATAGGCACAATCCAATCAATGTACGAGCGGCCGACAAGACCAATGGCAGCTGGCGGAGGCCGGATGGGTCGTTGGGACATGCGTCGCACATGCATATGCGCGCGTGCCGAATTCCAAGGTGAATCATCTAGATCAGTTCCTATTTCGGGAAATTCAACAATACACTCACGTGTTGCAACCTTCCCGCTGCACACACAGGCGTGGCGGCCACGATTCCTTATAAGTGACCTGCGCCACAAAGACGATTGCCTGATCCAGCACCGCCGTCCGCTGTGGACGGCGGCGACATGGGGCCGAGGCGACCGGAGGGAGGAGGAGGCAAGTGTGAGAGGACGGAGGGCTGTGCCTATATGCAAGACCATACGTAATAACGCCGGGGCTCGAGGTGTCAGAGACGTGTTTCGCACCCGGCACGGGAAGTCACTCGGAGTCAGAGTGCTGCGGCCATGCCCTCTTGGTGGCCAGGCAACACACCGTAGGCTGCGGAGCAGATCTAGCCCGGAAGCAGTGGCCTGTGCGACGGGGCGGCTGTGTGCAGTCCGCGCAAAGAGGACTTGCAAAGCACATTCGCCCTTTTTCGGAGTCCAGATTCATCACTTCCGGTTACTCCAACTCCCCGCTGTCCGCCACTTCCGCCCCCTGCACCGTGAGGTTCATAAGCATAACCAGCAGCATATCAGCAGCTTGAAGTGCAGCCTCCTCTTTGATCATACAGGACCCCAGGACAGAGCCATCTTTCACTAACTCCGATCCCAGACCTGGCTGAACGAGCAACCACATTCAGCGCAATACTCTAGCCTTGTCCCAGGCTATCAAGACTTCCTAGTCATACTAGTCTCACTAGTCAGCCATACTAGTCAGCCATACTAGTCAGCCATACTACTCATACCAGTCAGCCATACTAGTACTCATACTAGTCAGCCATACTGCTCATACTAGCCATACAGACTAGCGTCCCATACTAGTACTCACACTAGTATATTGATAACATTCATACTCATAAGATGACGGAGGTGTTGGCAGGCCAGGCTGTGGTGCCTCAGACGTGCAAGAGGTGCGACATAGAAATCCACGAGGGCCACGCGTACGAGCTTGGCGACGACCGCTGGCACATCAACTGCTTCAAGTGCTTCAAGTGTGAGAAGTCGTTGGGATGCAACTCCAATTTCCTTGTGCTTGGCAACGGCCTGTTGGTGTGCTCGCAGTGCCTGTATTCGTGCAAGCAGTGCCACAAGAAAATCGACGACTTGGCCATTTTGACCGGCGACCAGGCGTACTGCCTGAGCTGCTTCAAGTGCCGGTTGTGCAAGCTGAAGATCGAGGACCTCCGCTACGCACGCACGTCCAAGGGCCTCTTCTGCATGCTGTGCCACGAGGGCTTGATCGAGAAGAAGAAGAAGCACGATATGAAACGCCGGCAGATGGCCCAGCTTCTGCTGTCGCTGCGCCCATCGCCACAGGACGAGTTGGACGCTCCGTTTGGCGACTCCTATGCGCAGAAGAACCTGTCTCTGTACAGCATGAAGCAGTTGCCTCTATTGCAGCCGGAGCTCAGTGCCAGGGACAGAACTGAAATGACTAACAGGACTGAAGTAACTAACAGGACTGAAGTAACTAACAGGACTGAAGTAACTAACAGGACTGAAATGACTAACAGGACTGACAGGACGGACAGGAACAAAAATGAAGAAACAGGCTCTACAAGGCCCGGCGAGCTATCTGAAGTGCTGCCAGATGACCGGTCGTTTGGCATGGCGCTCTCCACGCCCACCACACAAATGTCGGCCGACGACCACGCGCAGATCGAGGAAATCAACGACTCCGACGACGAGTTGAAGATCCGCCGCATGCGTGAGAAGTTGGACCGCCGTTTCCATAGACTGTCTGTGCAGGCCGACGGCGCCATCTTGGACTTGATTGACTCCTTCTCTGCCCCCAACACACCGTCCACCATCTACAACGGTGCCGATGAGCTCTCGCTCGGGTCCAAGGGTGACGACAAGAAGTCCTTTTTCGAGGCCCTGGACAGCGTGCCAGGTGAAAAGGCCGATGTCCACCGGGATAGTGCGTCCAAAGAAGATTTAAGAGATGCTGCGTCTGCGGGGTCTGGGTCTGGTTCCGGCTCCGGCTCCGGTTCCGGTTCGGTCCTCGGGTCTAGGTCTGGCTCTGGCTCTGGCTCCCGCAGGCCCCGGCCGCTTGATCGGCGCGAGTCGTTGTCGCCGCAGAAAAGCCTCTTGCTCCTATCGCCAAACCAGTTCCACGACCACGAATTCCACGTGACCGAAAATAACACCCTCTCCCAAAGCCTACCTGCAGACGAACAGTACCGGCCTCGGTCGTCGGCTCTGTCGCCCATGGCCAAGGTCAATCGCCAGGCACGCGTAGTGGAGACCACGGACGTTTCGGCCAGCGAAATCCCCTTGGAAATCGGGCCCGAACTCACCCAGGGCGTCGTTGGCACCCCTCTGTCACGTGACTGGGACATCCGGGCTCTGTCGGCCTTGAGCACCCCCAAGAAGGTCACGTCCGCTCACAACGTGACGCTGCCACCGCCCAAGTTAGCCCTTCCTGAGGTGCCGTCTACGCCAACGCAGCCGTTCATGGACTCGGAGGACACCCAGCCTGCAGGACTAGGACTAGACGTGGACATAAGGGCCCCCCAAAACGGCAACGCGCCGAACTCGGCGAGCCAAAGCTGGAGTCTAAACGACAACTCGCAGAAGCCAAGATGGAGCCAGAACGACAATGTGCACACCCCCCAGAGCCAGGGCTGGGGCCAGCCCGACAGCATGCAGAGCCAAGGATGGGGAGCAAGCACCCAGAACGGCCAAGGCAGCGTCTTACGGCGCACGCCCGCAGTCACCAACCTCGAGGACAGTGTGGGCCTGGAGAACCCGCCCAGCCGCAAGCAAAGCGTGCGGTCGAAAATCTCGCTCAAGCACAAGCGGTCGGTTTCCGGCGGGCAGAACAACCACCTGTCGAAATTCGGGATTTTCAAGGCCAAGGACGAGGAAAAAGGCCACTCCAGAACCGCCCTGGAGGGTTCCGTCGCCGGCACTGCATACATCACGCCGCCGCTCCCGCTCCTGTCGCCTATGCGCACCACCTACCGGGACCACGCACGGCTGACGTCAGACACCCACTTTGGCGGCGACTTTGCAGCGGACTTTGAAATGCGGCTGATCAAGTTTGAGCTCGGCCAACTAGACCTGCGTCGCCAGAACCTCCTTGCGGAAACAAACAAATTGACCAGCGAGAAACACAGGCTCTTGGAGCAGCTCCGCGCCGTGCAGAAGAAGCATGCGTCCGAACAGCAGCGCCACGACGCCTTGATGGTGCAGGTGAATCACTTGAATAGCGAGAGGGCCCGTTTGCTCGAAGAGAATCTGCGCTTGAAGCAGAGTTTGGCGGTGCCCGGCGAGTCCAGGCTCCGGTCCAACTCCAACAGCTCCAACCACTCTCCGGGCAACGGCAGTTTCGGGGGCCACAGCACGGCGTCGTCCACTGTGGGGCCTTCCACCGTGGCTGTGTCGCTGGGCCTGGCTCCGTCGGTGGCCTCCACCATGCCGTCTACCATGAACTCCGCAGGCAACCGTAACAGTCAGGTCTACGACACGGAAATGTACGACCTGTCTACGGGCCTCGATGCCGTGGTGGAGGAGGGCTCCGAGGCTAAGGCCACGCGGCTCAAGTTCTGGCGCCGGCCGAAGGTGACCATCGGCGCCACGGGCCAGACTGTTCAGAACACCCAGCCCAAGGTCTACCCTCTGCAGGCCAAGAGCAGCTCTGTGCCGCCCAAAATCACCGCCGCAGCCTCGCAGTCGCAGCTCAGCTCCCACCTTGTGCCCGAGGAGTCCAGCGCCCGGAAAGCCCTCAGCTTCATGAGCAAATCGCGCAGCACGTACGTGCTCGACCACGTGGGAGACCCAGACACGTCGCTCTTCTCGTCCACATTGCAGACACGTGCCCTGTACGAGAACGAGCCCGTGCCTCTCATCATCACGCGGTGCCTCGCGGAGGTGGAGGCGCGAGGCTTTGATGTGGAGGGCATCTACCGGTTGTCGGGCGGGAACTCGGCCATCACGGCCATAGAAAACGCCTTTGCCGCGGTGACCCTGGCGCCCGACCGCAAGCAGCTGGCGCGGCTCCTGGAAGTGCTCAGCGGCGACATCAACGCCGTTACCAGCGCTCTCAAACGGTACCTCCGCAAGTTGCCGGACCCCATCATTCCTTTTGCCGTGTACGACAATTTCATCCGCATTGGCCAGGCCAAGCAGGAGCGCGGCAAGAACGACCAGGCCAAGGTGGACGAGCTCTGTGCTGAGTTCAAGGCCCGGATAGTGGACCGGCTTCCTCTGGCCAACAAGCATGCATTGTACATGATTGGAAAGCACCTTGACCAGGTGAACTACTACAGCAACGTCAACCGCATGAACTTCAAGAACTTGTCGGTTGTGTTTGCACCCACCATTGCGCGGGACGTGACGGGCGAGAGGGAGATGGTGGACATGGGCGCACGGAACGAGGCCACGGAGCTTTTGTTCAGCAACTTCCAGCGCATCTTCCTGAACTACCAGAGTCCATAAAGCTGCGCAATTGTCAAGTCGAAGTTCAGAGCTGTGAAGTTCAGAGCTGGGAAGTTCAGAGCTGTCAAGTCGGAAGTCTGAGCTGTGAAGTTCAGAGCTGTGTCGGAAGTCTGAACTAGTCGGACGTTCAGAACACCGCGCGCAACTTGCGAATTTGCAAGTTCGAACCCAGAAGCACCAGGTTCTAGCCTCCGGACGGAAGATGATTAGAGCGTCCGTGGCCCCACGCTGATGGTTCATGCTGCAGCCCTGCATGTAGGCGCACTGGATGCAGGCGCCGCGTCAAAGACCTGCCCGGGAGCAAAGATCCACCGGGTTACAATCAAATATCTCCTACACTAATGATGATCTCCAAGAACCAACTCTAGCAAATTTCTCCAACAAGCACACACCCGAGGCATTCATGACTTGCAAGCTGACCTCCATCCCGAGCCCGTACTAGTAGATCCCGAGCCGGTACTAGTAGATCCCGAGCCGGTACTAGTAGATCCCGAGCCCGTACTAGTAGATCCCGAGCCAGTACTAGTAGATCACCCTCCTGCATCCAGGCACCGGATTCAGCACTGGCGAATCCTCCTCTGGCTGCAACAAAGTCGTAAGTAATGAGTTGGCGGACCAGTCTAGAAGCTGCTGGTATTTAAGGTTCATAGAATGCAAATATCGTTCTCTAGAGCCGATGAAATGATAGTAAGATTCAAGAGGGACACAAGAACTGAAAGTCAGGTCAAAGAGTCAGGTCAAAGAAGTCAAAGCCAACTCAAAGTCAACTCAAAGTCAGGTCACATCTCAACCTTCTCAATCCATACCCACTCATCCGCAGCCACGCCAGGAAGAGCACTCTCGACCGTTTCTTTCGGGAAACAAAGTGGTTTATTGATATCCTTGGTTACTCCAGTTGACGAATCAACCGCTTGAGTCTGTCTACTGACCGCTACTTTCGACTGAATGTCTACTGACCGCTACTTTCGACTGAATACGCTGTCTATCTTCTTGTTTTGAGTTTAAGATACATACAGGTATTGCCCTACTACTGCAGAATGTGTAGTGGTGTGTAGTGTACTATTCAAGCACCATTTCACCCCAGGCATTGATTTGTATTCCGAAAAGTCGTAAACCATGCCTAGCTTTCCTTGTATTACAGTCAACCTCAGAGGCCATAATAGCGGACTAGGTTCTCATCAGATGGCCTAAGCTTCTGGAGTTACTCGGGTCCTACAATTGGCTAGCGAACATCAGTCGCCCAGACTTGGCATACAGTGTGAGCAAGTTCGGATCATACACTAAGGAAGCAGAATCAGATCTCATGCAGAAAATATTAGCTTACCTACGACAAAAGACTGGTCCATCAGCATTACAAAAAGTATTCTCCGGACAACACTGTGAAATTGTATGCATTCAGTGATGCNGAATCAGATCTCATGCAGAAAATATTAGCTTACCTACGACAAAAGACTGGTCCATCAGCATTACAAAAAGTATTCTCCGGACAACACTGTGAAATTGTATGCATTCAGTGATGCGTCCAGTGAAGAAAACCGCAAATCACGGACAGGGTTCATAGTCTACGGAATGGCACCCCAGTATTCTGGAAATCAAAGAAGCAAAGACGACAAGCACTTTCGAAGCAGAGTATATGGCACTAAGTGCTACAGTGAAAGAAGTGGACAACGAACCTATTCAACGAGTTCGGAGTTACGGTGGAAATCCCCAAGATCTTGGAAGATAACAATGGAGTGGTGCTAACGGTCAATGGGACTGGAAGCAC
>NKZV01000984.1:4398-113257 GCA_002370175.1 Metschnikowia colocasiae
TCAGTACTAGTCTAACAGTACTAGTCTAATACTCATCAGTACTAGTCTAACAGTACTAGTCTAATACTCATCAGTACTAATCTATGTTCAACTATACCACTCATCATCCAAACTACTCTCCTATCAACAAACATTTGTCACGAACTAAGTCCATAACCACACTACACCTCCTCTAATGCACTACTGGCACTAGCACTCATGGCACTAGCACTCGCGGAAGTATGTGCGCACGTGACCCGCAGCCAATCACGAGGCCCATTTTTCGCATTTTCAAGGCTAAAAAATCTCACTCTAAGCACACCCTCTGTCTTTCCTCCCAAAACACATCATGTTGTCTCGTGTTTCTGCCCGTGCCTATAGCACTGCCCCCGTCAAATTGGTCTCCAGAGATGCCCCCGGCAACTTGTCCACGCTTTCCGTAGTCGTGGCCAACTCCGGCTCCAAATCGGGCAAGGCCGGTGTGGCCCACCTCTTATCCAAGTTTGGATTCCTCAACACCGAAGCCAAGTCTGCGTTGAGATTCACAAGAGAGTCGGAGTTGCTCGGGGGCTCCTTCTCGTCCGCCGTCACCAGAGACGCCATTGTCTTGTCCACCCAGTTCTTGAAGCAGGACTTGCCCTACTATGTGGAGGCCTTGGGCAATGTGCTTACCAAGCCTTCCTTCAGACCACACGAGTTTGTGGAGACGGTGTTGCCTGTGGCAAAGGCCGAAGCCGAGGCTGCACGTGAGAGCAATGAGTTTGTTGGTCTTGAGGCCTTGCACGAGCTCTCCTTCAGAAAGGGCTTGGGTCAGCCATTATACTATAACCCTGCCGCCAAGGTCACGCAAGAGGATGTGACTGAGTTTGCTGCTCAATCCTATACTTCTGGAAACGTGCAAATCGTTGCTTCCGGTGTCAACCAGGCTGACTTGGCCGACTTTGTGTCCAAGTCTGCTTTCTCGGAATTGCCTGCTGGCTCCACATCTGCTCCTGCTGTCAAGACATACACCGGAGCTGAGTCTAGAATCGCCGCCACCGGTGCTTCTTACGCTGCCATCGCTGTGCCTGTGGCCAAGAAAGACTTTGCCCAATACGAGGTGTTGGCTGCTGCTATCGGAACCTCCGTTGTGCCTTCTGCCACCGCCCCATTGGCCAAAGTGCAGGGCGCCGACTCCAAATTGTACAAATACCAGGACGCCGGCTTGTTCGTTGTGTCGGTGACTGACGCCTCTGCTGCTGTTGTTGCTGAGGGCATCAAGGCCGCCAAAAAGGCCGTGAACTCTATCAAGGCTAGCGACTTGTCCAGCGCCACCAAGACCGCCGAATTGTCGGTGGCCTTGCAGGAATCGTTCGAGTACCCCCACGACATCACCATCTCCGCCGGCAGCGGCAAGGGTGCCAAGTTGGGTGCGTTCAACTACGTTGCCGTGGGTAACACCGATGTGTTGCCTTACGCCGATGAGTTGTAAGCATATCGCATTCTCCTAGAGCCACCGCTGCATGACGTTCATACACAAGCATAAGAGTTTTGTAGAAGAGAGTTGGAAGAAAAGATGATACATATGAGAGATAATGAAGATAAGTAGAGCGCTTTGTAGTGTCACGGCGCACGCTGATGGCCACAATCCACCACTAATTGTCTCGAGCATTGCGTCATGCTTGCCTGCATATAGTTTTGCCAGACCCATTTTCAAAACAGAACCACTGGTTAGAATCCAATGGAAGGCTGAGAGAATCCACAAAGAACCCGGATAGAAGCCGTGTAGGCTCAATTGTGCTGGATCCCAAAATGAGCGTCTCTGATGTTGTTGTCCTGCACATAGTCTCTGCTCAAAAAAACAATCTGAAAAAACACTCTCACCAGCAAAATGTCCCTTGAAGAAGATGCTTTCAACGAAGCACCCGAGAACTATGAGGATTTCGATGCCCCCGACCATTTCTCAGACGATGAATTCCAAGACCCTGAGCCCGTCGATGCACAAACTGGTGAAGAAAACGGCTTAAAAGCCGAGGATGGAAGAACCATCATCAACGGTGGCTACAGCGAGGCCGACGCCCAGATTCGAGTCAAGGCAGCCAAAGGTTTGGCCATTGCAAAAGAAGACAGAACCACCACGCCTTACATGACCAAATATGAGCGGGCCCGAGTGCTTGGTACCCGAGCATTGCAGATTTCCTTGAATGCGCCTGTTTTGGTTGACATAGAGGGAGAAACCGACCCGTTGCAAATTGCCATGAAGGAGTTAGCCCAGAGAAAGATTCCTTTGGTGCTCAGAAGGTACTTGCCCGACGGGTCGTATGAGGACTGGGGCTGTGACGAGTTGATTATCGACCATTAGTCATCTTCGGCCCTGCAGAGAACATTCAACACCGAGAAGACCAGGACTTGACAGGCACAGAGTCGGCATAGAGTCACAAACTGCACGGATAGACTGAACAGATAGAGTGAACATATAGACTGAACAGACTCGACGAATCAGCGCGTATCCGGTCAGCCATCTCACATGAATAAACATCACGTACATGTACACAGTAGCACATCACGAAAGTGGAAACAGCATCACTCCGTGAAGTAAACTGCGATGAGAAGAAGCGACAAGACGAAGGGCCTACTCGATGTATGCGTCTAGCCAATTGGAGGCACAGAAAATCTTGGTGCCGTCCACCTGCTCCTTGACAAAGCCCTTGGTCAAAGTGTCAAACGCAGATCTCGATAAGCGGTTGTCGCCGGAGCCAAGGTCTCCAAGCTGCACCGAACAGCACGCCTCCTTTAAGGCACCCACCTCGATGGCCAAGGTGTGTCTGTTTTCCTCGGTGGTGAAGGCCTTCAAGGCATTAGCAATCACGGCCTTGCCATCGAGCTTGCCGAGCTCGGCGGCTAGAATCCGCGAGAACTGAGCAAACGAAATCAGCTCTTCGCCCTCCAACATGCTGTTGAGCACGGCCTCCGACGGCACCTCCACGCCCAACGTCTTGTACACATTGACCAAGTCGGACACCGTGATGACGCCGTCTTTGGAGTCGCTATCGATGATAGTGAAGGCATTGCGGACCTGAGCCTTCTGCTCGTTGGAGAGCGTGAGCACCTGCGACATGGTCAATAGTGAGTATGCAAGTAGCGGCAAGTGGTCAAATCTGAGTTCAAGAGTTGAAGATTGTTGATAGAAGCGTCTAGTATGGCAATATGTGACCAAGGACCAAATGCTGATTTTTGGGGCTGGAAAGGAGAAGTAGTACCGTGTGGACCACTGTGCGATTTGTATTTCCTGTCATAGTGCGAAAGACTGCGAAACGCTGCCGCAGCCTACCAAAAAGCATAGTCTCAGTATAGTACCGTAGAGTACGGTGTGAGTATTTATTTAAACTGATTAAAATATGAAATAGAATCTGAAGAGGTATAAACTTCCACCAGCCTGAACAGAGGAAATTTAGCTTGCCGTTTTGAAATTCTGGACGGCGGCGGAAGTACGACCACTGAGAAGCACTGAGCGATTGCAAAATAGAGTGCCAGCTACACGAGAAACAATGAATATTAGGCAATCTGGCCGGTACGTAGAGAAAAGTGAAAGGGACTCATGAACCACTGACTCAAACCGGGTCAAACCACTAGAGCACAGCACTAGAGTCATGCACATAAACACCTCTTTAATGTCAGTTAAATTAATGATTTAAACGAGCTAGCGGATATCAGGTAGTGGCATGATTATCTGGCAATGATATGGATATTTGGCAATGGCTTTCCGGTGAAGATGTAATGGTCTGTCTGACTGGCTGGGAGTCTTAACTGCGGACCTCAAAGCGCCAGATTCAGTTCGGAGGCTCGAATGAGCTCTTTAGAGACTCATAAAGGAGTAGTGGTTATTTTAGTGCATTAGTAATATATAGTAGTCAGTAGTATAGTGTAGTATAGTGTAGTATAGTGTAGTATAGTGTAGTATAGTGTAGTATAGTGTAGTATAGTGTAGTATAGTGTAGTATAGTATGTTAGACCCCCGATGGGTAACGCACTACCCATCAGGATCAGATAAAGCCACGCTGTTCGAAAGTCTTCTAACAGGAAGATTCCCCTATGGAATCTTCTAGAAGGGAGACATGGGAGCAGGAACGAGCTCTACTACGGCATTTGAACAGCCGAACGCCGTAGCGGTTCGCCTATATATAGACCCCGGGATCCCCCTTGTAGGGAGGCATCAACGAACAAATACACTGATTGACAAAGTACCAAACGTTATCAAAGAATCTAACAGTATAGTATAGTTAGTATAGTATAGTACAGTATAGTACAGTATAGTGTAGTTAGTATAGTATAGTACAGTATAGTACAGTATAGTGTAGTTAGTATAGTACAGTACAGTATAGTATAGTTAGTATAGTACAGTACAGTACAGTATAGTATAGTATAGTTAGTATAGTACAGTACAGTATAGTATAGTTAGTATAGTACAGTATAGTACAGTATAGTACAGTATAGTACAGTACAGTACAGTATAGTATAGTAGTATAGTATAGTATAGTAGTATAGTATAGTATAGTAGTATAGTACAGTATAGTACAGTATAGTGTAGTTAGTATAGTACAGTACAGTACAGTATAGTATAGTATAGTATAGTAGTATAGTATAGTATAGTATAGTAGTATAGTATAGTAGTATAGTACAGTGTAGTGAGTGCATGAGACAATGACCTCATACCGCGCTGATACATAACCCAAACATCAAGACTCACTCCAACCACCCTAACCATGGAGGAAGGCTCGCTATACAACCAGCCCATTGTCATTGATAATGGGTCTGGAAGCATCAAGGCCGGGTTCGCCGGCGAGGAAAAACCCAAGTCTTACGGCTTGTCCATAGTGGGCAGACCCAAGTACCAGAAAATCATGGCCGGCACGCTGAGGTCTGCCATCGAGGACAACGTCTCCAGGTACAACAACTCCGAGGCGTATGTCGGCGACGTGGCGCAGCGCAACAGGGGCTTGTTGCGGCTCAGCTACCCCGTGGAACACGGCGTGGTGCACAACTGGGACGATATGGAACGCGTGTGGCACCACACCTACTCCCAGGACTTGAAGGCGGCGCCCGAGGACCACCCGTTGCTCATCACCGAGGCGCCGCTCAACCCTCGGGCCAACCGGGACCGCATGTGCCAGATCTTGTTCGAAACCTTCAATGTGCCATGCGCCTACATCTCCATCCAAGCGGTTCTCTCGCTCTACGCATCCGGCAGGACCACCGGCGTGGTGCTAGATAGCGGAGACGGCGTCAGCCACATTGTGCCGGTGTACGACGGCTTTTCGCTCCCGTCGTCCATCAAACGTATGGACCTTGCCGGCAGAGACATCACCAAGCACCTAGCTTACAACATACGCCGCATGTCCGGCGTGGCGTTGCAGTCCAGCTCGGAGTTGGACATTGTGCGTGACATCAAGGAAAAGTGCTGCTACGTGTCCAAGGACATTCTGCTTGACGAGCGCCTCTTCTCGGGCATCTCGTACTCGCAGTACTTGGTCAAGGGCGCAGGTGCTGACTCGTCTCTGTTGGCCTCGTACAAGCTCCCCGACGGACACACCTTGAACTTGGGCGTGGAGCAGTTCCGTGCGCCGGAGATCCTCTTCAACCCCCAGATCGTGGGGAGTGAGTCCTTGGGCATCCACGACCTCATGGCGCTCTCCATCTCCAAGACCGACCTTGATCTCCGGCCCGTGCTCTACCAGAACATTATTCTCTCGGGCGGCACCACGCTCCTCAAGAACTTTGGCGACCGCTTGATTTCCGAGATGAAGAGCGCCCAGAGCTCGCCGGCCCACTCCATCTGGGGCTCCCGTTCCAACACCCTGACCCAGGACACACACATGAAAATCAAGATCTACGCCCCGCCCGAGCGCAAGTATAGCACCTGGATCGGCGGCTCCATTTTGGCGGGCCTCTCAACGTTCAAGAAGATGTGGGTCACGGCGCAGGAATACGCTGACGACCCGGATATCATCCACCGCAAGTGCTTGTGAGAAGAAAAGAGCGGGAAGTTGCGAGGGTTGAAGCAGTACTATTTTTTCCTTTCTAAAATAGCTCAAAAAACGTTTAGTATGGAATGAGCGGTATTACAAAAATCGGCCGAACATAAGGTACCAAACTTACCTATATGCAATAATACCTGTCGCCAAAGTCGCCAAGACCAGGCACAATGTACCTGTTTTCATCAAGCTTCTCGTCAATACCACCGGTGATGATACGGATTTCCGGGTACTTGTCCTGGAACGCCTGGATTCCTTCTGGGGCAGCCAATAAGTTCAAGAACAAAATCCGGTTTTCCTTGACCCCCCGTGAAAGCAACACCTCCACAGCCATCATGGCACTGCCTCCCGTGGCCAACATCGGGTCCAACAAAAAAACATAGCGGTCGCTGATATCCTCGGGCAACTTCTCGTAGAAGAGTTTGGGGAGCGCAGTCTCCTCATCTCTTTGGATCAAGATTTTCCCGATTCTCACCGACCGGCAACAGTCCCGTAAGCCCATCTCCATGGACTCTCCGGCCCGCACAATGGAGACTCCACAGATCTTGCCAAGAAACTTGGCTCCCTCATACTCGTGGTTTCCGTGGCACTTGATCACCGCCTTCTCTACGGGCAATTGGTTCAACCCCTCCTCCACCAAGAGCCGGATGATTCTGTCAGAGTAGAACACAAAGTCGCTCCGCTTGGTGCTCTGGTCTCTGATGATCGAGTACAAGCCGATGAGCTGGTTTGTCTGGGGCAATACAAAGACGTTGTTGTTGATTTCGTTGGCCATGTTGGAGAGAAAGGGAGAAGTCGACGATCACGCGATGCCTGGGAAGCTTCAGATACGCCCAAGTCGCGAAAACCACCGACATGTGTCAATACTCACGCATTCACTACCAGGAATTGCAGGTGAATTGCAGGTGAACAATGCCCTGCTGCTCGTGGTCAACCATTGGTATTTGATCTCCTCTGACCATGCACGCCTTCAGTTTCTCCTAATTCCTGGCCCATGCCAAAAGTCCCTAATCACTCGGTCACTGTCTAACACCTGCAACTAATCTCTCAAGCATCACTCCTGTACCAAAACTACGTGAGATACAAGGTTCAATGACATCTTAGCGTATGGTACCATGGGTTAACCTGCATATACGGCCATCTGAATATTAATGCATTGGAACTATACTCTGTTATAGTTGGTGTTGTAACTGCCACTACACTCTACTCACTACTCACTACTCACTACTCACTACTCACTACTCACTACTCACTACTCACTACTACCTACTACCTACTACCTACTACCTACTACCTACTACCTACTCACTACTACCTACTATGTGTGCTATTCCAACTCTGTATTTGTAGATCCCCTAATGTAAACTCCCAGTACACTAGTAGCTAAGACCCGATTGCTGTCCGGCTTCTGTAGTCAGGCTCCCGTGGGGCATTTTGTCACCTACTGTTCAGCAGAGGCAAACGGGTTGTCTATGCATTCCGTGCCGTTCAAAGGCGAAAGCGTCAATAACTGGGGCCCTCTCACAATCACCGTGCCCAAGTGCCTCGTTTGATCCGTCAATATGGAATCGTTTTCGGGGTCTCTCAAGGTTTCCACCGCGTCCTCCAACACCAAGTTCATCAACTGGTCGTGGCCCTTCAACACTCCCACCACAAATCGGCCCCCAATGAACTTGGCCTGCACTTGCTGGCCGTGGTAGGTGTTCAAATCAAGAATGGCCTCTTTCCTGGGCCCATCCTGCCTGGCGGACGATTTGCGGTCGTTTCCGTTTCTGTCTCTGTCGCTTCTGTCTCTGTCGCTTCTGTCTCTGTCACTTCTGTCTCTGCTGTCCCGGTCATTACGACCGAAATTCTTATCATTCCTCTTAAAGTGACGCGGTTTCTAAGGTTAGTCCTATTCCACTTGGCATCCAGCACGCCTCCATACATACATTGTCCATTGTAGTGTTTAGTGTGAATTTTCTCTGGGTGCGCACTGTTTATGGAGTACTAGCTCACCACTAGCGCTTTACACAGTCGCAATGGACATTCCCGTCTTTTTCACGTCGGACTTGACGTCGTCCGAGAGAAAGGTCTCTTTGCAGTGGACCTTGGAGTACCTCAAGAAACGCCTTGAGTTGACCACGGGCATCGACCCCGCCCACCAGACGCTCCAGCACTACCCCAACAAGCTGAGCAATGAGTACATTGTGCTCCAAAGTGCCGACGAGGCCAATACGTTGCTTGGCGAATTCAACATCAAGCCCTACAGCCGCATCCACGTGGAGGATACCGACCCGGAGTCCAAGTTGGCGCAGCTCAAGGACGAGGGCGATGTGGCGGGCTTTGAGCTCAGTGAGGAGGCGTACGAGAAGCGGAACGACTCGGTGTTGCGGTGGAAGAAAGACCAGAAGCTCGGTCGCTACGACGAGAAGTTCCAGAGTGCTGTGGAACAGGCTCATGAGAGGGACTCGCGGTTGGCACAGGAGATCCACGTTGGCGACCGGTGCAGGGTCATCAACATCGAGGGAGAGAGGAGGGGCGTGGTGAAGTACGTGGGGGAGATAGTGGCTTTGGACGACGGCAAGAGCCCCTGGGTGGGGGTGGAGTTTGACGAGCCCGTGGGGAAGAACGATGGTCTGATTGGAGGCTTGCGTGTTTTTACGGCCCGGCCGAAGCATGGGAGCTTTGTGCGGCCCAGCAAGATCGACGTGGGCGACTATCCAGAAACGGATCCTTTTGCCAGTGACGACGAGATGTGACCAGGCCGTCGCCCTAGGCCGGTAATATCCTGCATATGGTATGGGTATCCATGACTCGAGAGACCAAAGTTGCCAGGCATCAGCCAGTTTTGATCAGAGAATTTAAGGAAATCGGCGTTTTGATCAGGGAATTTAAGGAAATCGGCGTTTTGACCAGAGAATCAAAGGAATTGACCTAAATTTGACCCATTGGCCGAAGGCTTGGTTGCACTTTCTTCATGAGTACCTACAGGGTCAACCTGATTCTAAGATGCAGGGCACGTTATGTAAACGTATGCGCTTGATTCGTGCTTTTGGGCACTTGCTTTTGGGCTGGTATCGGTATAATGTGACACTACCGAGCGTTGATGCGACGCGAAAAGTCCGCACCCATTTTCAGATCGCACTGCATCTCCACTGTCTACATCTTGCCACTTTCACAATGGACAACGAGCAACCAGTTCTTCAGTTCATATACAACTACGTGGATGAGGATGCGTTCAAAAAGTACTTCCGCTTGGTGATCATTGTTTGTGTTTACATCTTTGCGCGTCAGTACTACGCCAACTGGGCCAAGCAAAAACAAATCAGTCATCAGCTAGCAATGGACCGGAAGGAGAAGGAGCTTGAGAAGAAGCGCAAGGAAACCGAGTCCACGGAGCTTTTGGAGAGAGTGGACAACGAGGCCAAGACTTTCGGGTGGGGTAAAGCCACGAGAAGAAATGTAAAGCACCAGGAGAAGATCTTGCAGGACACAACCGAGCAGCTCAGACAGCAAGCTCAGGATGGCTATGACGCTGCAGAAGACCATGACATTGAGGACTTGTTGGAGGACTAGCCAGCTGCACTGGTGTGTGTCCGTTATTGGCTGACCAGAGCAAGCTGGTACTGACCTGCACTATCCATGGGTTTATAGAGGTTTCATGGACCAAAGGGTCAGCAAATGAACCTAGCAAGAGACGACGTATCCATGCCTTCAATGCACTGCGGCTGATGGCTCTGCTATGTATTCTTATGTAGTCTAGATATCTGTAGTGCTATTGTTTCCCTGTACGCATTCATCTCTGTTTGTCGGTGCGTCTGGGTTCTGAGTATAAATCGAGTCTTGCTGACTCCCGTTGTCGGTCTATTTGTCTGTTCCAAAGTTGTTTCTGGCGAGACATCATGCTCTCAACCATTCTTCACTGAAACTAACGCATGAGGAGTCCATCACTGTTCTATAGCTGTGACACCCCACAACCCATCTAAAAGTACACATAAACCAAGGCACTCTGTACTTGCGATGACTGTTCCTCTTTCGACACTGCATGACACTCGTATTTCTTTGAGCGTCTCTAAGTACCGCGTGTAGGCCATAGCCCAGTATAGAATCCATGATATCCGAGAACAATCAATATCAAATAGCAGTCACAATTAGCAGTCGACCAACTACACCAATCAATAGATATTCATCTACTCCGTTAAAATTGGCCGAGGGACTTTGATTGAAGGTAGACTGGCCCAACGCAGCCAGAAATGGCGTTACAGGCCTGGATCTAAGCCACGGTATTGGAGCTGTACTTAAAGTGGAGTGGACTTAGAGTGTAGTGCAACTGTAGTTCTGTATCAGTAAAGTACATTACAATAAAGTAGGGCAGTCCTGAAATAATAGCTTTATTAACGAATAATGGATGCAGTCATGGATCCCAAAGCAGTGTTTTCATTCTATACAGCAAATTAGACCAACTTAGCTGACAAGGTGGTGTTCCTGCACACAGGCGGGTGGACGGGTCAAGAATCAGTATCGGAAGCTAAGACTATCAGGGGAGCATCGCAACCCGTAGCAACCATCCAAAGTCAACAAAGCCGGGTCCGGCTGGCCTGATAACCACTTAATCATTTTGCAAGCAGTGTAGTAGGTGGTCACGTGCGCGATGATCGCGATGGCACTAGTGATATGAAAAATTTAACCGTACGTCTCAGATACACCAAAATGGCCGGAGACCCCTTTCTTTCGGATCCTTCGAGAAAGAGAAAGAGACCCAGCAACACCCCGCGCGTGTCTAAGGCACCAAGCAAAGCCCGCGATGACCACGACGAGGAAATCTCCAGCGACTCCGATGCCTCCGACAGCCCACAAGACTACACAACCGACGACAAAAGTGCACACAGAACCGAAGATGGCGAGATTTCGTCCGACGAGGAGTTCCAAGCAGAGTCTGCAGCCGACAAAAGGCGGCGCTTGGCCAAGCAGTACCTCCAGAACTTGAAAGAGAACGAGATCGACGGCGATGACTATAATGCAGAGGACTTGGACCATGACAACTTATCGAAGCGATTGCAGTTGGACGTGGCCGAGAACAAGGGAAGCGTCTACAAGCACTACAGCGACAAGATCCAGAAGCAGCTCCTGGATTTGACGTCGTCGTCCATCCGCATAGGGTCGCGCAACTTGACCGGAGTAGCAGTCAACTACCCATACATCTACACGGTTTCCAAAGACATGGAGTTGATCAAGTGGAAAGCCGGCAAGAACAACAAACCGCAGAGAATAAAACACGCCAAGGGCGGGCGCCGCTACACCGACCTCAACACGAAAAACCCCAGCATCAACCATCACCATGGCCCCATCAACTGTGTGGCCGCGTCGTCCGATGGGCGGTACGTGGTGACGGGCGGCGAAGACGGCAGACTCATCATCTGGTCTTCCGAGAACCTCGCGTGCCTAAAAGTCTTGGAGGTGCGTGCGTCTGTCAATGCCATCGTGTTCCGTCGAGACTCGGACAACCTCTATGCGGCGTGTGCAGACTTGCGGATCCGCACCTACTCCATCAACCAGTTCGCGCAGTTGGAGATCTTGTACGGGCACCAGGACAACATCACCGACATCAGCGCCTTGGCCAGAGAGACGTGTGTGTCGGTGGGGTCACGTGACAAGACGGCAATGTTCTGGAAAATTGCCGACGAGTCCCGCTTGACCTTCCGAGGCGGAGACGCGGGCCGGAAGCGGGCCGACGACGGTGCGTTCCACGCAGAGGGCTCCATGGAGACGGTATCCATGGTGGACGAATCGCACTTCGTTTCCGGCTCCGACAACGGCAACCTCTCGTTGTGGTCGCTCTGGAAAAAGAAACCCATCCACACGCAAAGACTAGCTCATGGGCTCATCCCGCTGCCGGCTCCTGCACACGCGAGTGCAGAGGCAGACTCCACCGTGGCTGCTGCCCAGGTGCCGGAACAGCAGCCGTACTGGCTCACGGCAGTGCATGCCCTTCCATACAGTGATTTCTTCTTGACGGGCTCGTACAGTGGCGAGGTCAAGTTGTGGCGCATTGAGTCCGAGACCCTCCGCTCCTTCAGTCTCATCGGAAGCATCCCCGTGAGAGGGTGTGTGGTGAAGATCGCAGCGGCCGAGTTGAAGGAGGACAAGAAAATCGTGGTGTATGTGGCCACGAGCAAAGAGCATAGGCTTGGCAGATGGTTGGGCAAGGTGGATGGGCGCAATGCCTTGACTGCCATTACTTTTAACGTATAGCATAATAGACACTCATACCGGGCCTGGTGTTTCGACTCATGCTTAGGGCACACGTCTCAGCTCCGTTAGAGAACAGTATGACGTAACACTGCCAAGGGTAGTCACTCCCCTAGAAACGCTTGTTATGCTTGGTGTTTATTCTTATGGTTTGTACTTATAGCATTAATGATGTTTATTTTTAGACCCCCGATGGGTAGCGCACTACCCATCAGGATCAGAAACCTACGCTGCTCGACCAGAGATGAGAGAAGGGGAAAGCCCGATAGCCGAGCCACAACCCCTAATTGATAGGAGTCGGAATATCCCGACCGGAGCTATCGGTACCCTATTCGGTACCTGATCAGCGCCGATACGCGGTCCGAAACCGGAAGGGATCAGCTACCGTACACCTTAGCTTGATTGCTCCATTGCTGTTGACAAGCCAGGGGCGGAGATAAGAAAAGCCAAATATTCTATATAAGACCACTTGACCCTCTCGAGGAATCATCAACAAATACACTGAAAAGTACTAAACGTTATCAAAGAATCTAACAGTTCCAGTGGTGTTTTCATGATTGATGTTTATAGTTTCTGTGATGTTTGTTATTGTACTGTGATGTTTTATGTTATAGTTTCTGTGATGTTTGTTATTGTACTGTGTTGTCTTCTATAATGGACTTCCCGTCATCTTTTCTTGTGGACTGCGGCCCATGACGTAGACCTGCAGTTAGATCTAGAAAGCCGCCTCGTCGTCGCCGTCGTCAGGTATATCGTCATCGCCGTCGTCAAAGTACTTTTCTGCATTGTAGTCATCGTCGTCATCCTCCTCGAACTCGTCGTCGAAATCCTCCTCCTCCGCTTCCTCTTCGTTGGCCTGTGCTGCGGGATTGGCATCTAGGTCGTCTGCCAAGTCCTTGAGTTTCTCCAACATCGACTGTGCGTCGGCCTCTGGCTTCACATCGTACTGGGCTAGACCGCCGTCCTCTTTGTAGGACGAAAGCAAGAGTTTCTTCTTCTTTTTTGTTATGCCCATGACTGAGTAGAGTTCCTCGGGGAAAAACTCCAACTGGTACGGGTACTCATCGATGGACCGGCCGACTTTTTTGACCTTGATGTAGCGATCCGAGTACCGCTCAATGGAGTCGCCAGGCGTATTTAGGGTGTCGTGGTGCGCCAGGCCCGTGTAAAAGGGCCCGTCGTAGAGAAGTTTGGTGAGGGCCAACGTTTGTTTGGCCGTGGACTCCTCGTGGGGCGATAGAGCCCCGTGCACCGGGAGTTCGAGCGTCGGGCCCTCCACAGCCTGGCCTTGCGTCAAGACGTCGGAATAGTCTAGGCCAAAGGGCAAGAGGACGCGGCTGGACGATTTGTTCTTGTATGACATGGGTTGGTGTAGAGTGAGAAAACGCAGTGATGAGGGTATCATGTCACGTGACGCACGACCTGTGCAAGCGTATGGCACTTTAAAGCAAAACCACTTTCGTACTACTTGCAAATGTTGACTGCCAGAATTTGTTGACTACATTATCAACTACCCTTGACTATTCACTACTTTGACTATTCACTACTCTTGACTATTCGCGAGTATCGACTAGTCAGAAGGCTTAAAATATCTAATCTGCACCACGTTCCAGAGTAAACCTAAGCCTTTGTAGAACCCTAATACCCATTCACATTTTCAGCGACAACGTCTCGGCGTGACCCAAATTGCCATGTGCACGTGCAAGAAGTCACATTCGGTTCACTCTCCACCCAAAGTGATGTGGCCCAGATTCCGGTCCCAATCGGGTAATGATATTAAATTCGCATCCAGATCGGAACAATAGTAAACAAACCAGCCACGCATGAGCAAGGCCGAGGCCACGGCCCTGCCAACCAGCTGTCTGTGAAATAAAACCGCTACTAGTCTGAAAATCCCCGTGCAAATGCTGACCCTTTTTCTCCACTTTTTTACAAGTGTGTCTGATTTTTAACCGGGCAGGTGTTTTCCTCTTCATGATCTAATGCGCACAGCCATAAAAATCACTACACATTGCAAACCTCACTCACAACACCCATACCAAAGCTCCCACCAGCTGATACAATTGAAACCTTGAGCAAGGCATTTTTGCAGCACCAGGAAGGCAATATAAACGCCTACAAATCCAGAGATCCTTCCCATGAGTGAGTACCCCGAGACCGCAGATGGCACGCTAGTCATCATGGTGTGTCGAGCCAAGCACCTCCCCAACCGGCGGAAGCTCGACAAGCAGTCGCCGTATGTGCTTCTCCGACTCAATACCGTGGCAAAGAAAACGCCTTCCCAATTCCGGGCCGGGCAGACGCCCGAGTGGACCCACGAGATTCGGTTCCAGCTCTCTCGAGACCGCAAGCCGCTCATGAAGTTGGATGTTTTGGACGAGACAAAAAACGACCCCACTCCTATTGGCAGCACCGAGATCGACTGCTCCTTGGTATTTCTGGACCAGGCAAACCTCCATGAGAGCGGCAAGTACATCTTGGATGGCTGGTACGATCTCTCGTTCAACTCCAGGTTCGCCGGCAAGGTGTACCTTGAAATGACCTTCTACCCGAGTGTGCCGGTGGTTCCGCCCAAATTGGCGCTTCTGAGCTCGGCAAACAAGCTTCTCCCCACGCCTCCGCCGCTCGAACACGAGGAGTTGTTGGAGGACTTTAGTCGGCTGGCCCCGGAAATCCGCCTAGCCGACGACTCCGATGTGTTTGTGTCCGGAAGCCCGAAGAAAAAGCACTTTTTCCGGTCCTCCAACCCCGAATCTCATACAGAGAGCCTGGTGTTCACAGACTCGTCTTCCAAGTCCCGGAGCAGCCGCTTTGCCAAGTTGAAGGACCGCTTGATGGCCAAAGAGCCAATCACCACGATTTTCGCCGAGCCCCGGCCAGACTCGCCTCCAAAAAACGACACCTTATCCCGCTTGGATGTGGATTTAGACCAGCTACAATCCGACATCGGCCTTGGCCAGTACATCCCCAGCGATCTAGTGCATCCACACGAGGCACAGCTTCCTCCTCCGCCCCCACCGCACAAACCACAACATAAAGACAATCCTCGAGGAAGCCCCGGCCGGGCAAAGAAGCCCAACGCTACAGATGTGCTTGACCCGTTTCCGGTGCTGTATACAAGCTCGCCCAGGTCGCCCCGCAGGAAGCCTCCACCATCCCCAGTGGAGAAAGACAGGACGCTCACCAGCAACTCTACGAAAATCCCATTCTCTGCTGACAGCTTCCAGTTGGACGACACCGAGGCCGAGGCCTTGCCAACGAAAGTGTACCATTTGGAGCAGCAAGTGAAGTCACTCACGGTGCAGAACCCGGGGCATACTGCGCACCGCATCGACCCCGATGAGATCGACCCCAGGTTTTACGCACCCACGCCGTCGGAGCACTTGGCAAAGAGCTTCCGGCTCCAGGACGGGAACGTGCTTCCGAGAGACTTGGAGGTCGACTTCAACACCAGCAATTCCGGGTATTTGGGCGAGGGCAGGTGGCAGGTGGAGAAGGAGAAGTTTTCTCCCTCGGTGTTCCAGAGAATACGTGAAAACGACGAGAACAGTGGCGACTCCAATAAACCGCCCGTGCCTCCCAAGATTCCCTCCGGCCTCACCGCAAAAGAGTACTACGTCTTGGAAAAGGATAAGTTCCTTAAGGACATGAATGGGCGGAGACTATAGACAGCATTAAAGATATTAGTAATTAGAATTATTCAGTAAGAATTCATGTAGAATTATTCAGTAAGAACTCATGTAGAATTAGACGATGCTGATTAGCGAGGTGCAATAGTCTCGGTGCGGGTGTACGGGTGCACGCGTGCGCTCTTCTGCAGCCCGAACTGATTCGCAACAACCCAATGTCCAAGTCCTCTTCCGCCAGCCACCCCAAGAAATGGCTTATCGCGTACAACTCGATCTCGGCGTCTCTCTGGATGATTGTGTTTGCGAACACAGTCTTTCTATCCGGATTCTTGGGCCAACCATATGTCTTTGAGAAGACCAATGTGCTTCTCACAGTGGTGCAGTGCTTGGCCGTGGTTGAAATCTTCAACGCCGTGACTGGCGTGGTCAGATCGCCCATCTTCACCACGGTATCGCAGGTGTTTTCCCGTCTTTTGATTGTCTTGGGAATCTTGCAATTGTTGCCCGACTCTCCTGCAAACACCCACTGGGCATACATCTCCTTGACGCTTTCGTGGTCCATCACCGAAATCGTCAGATACTCCTACTACGCCAGCAACTTGATTGACCCGCAAGCGGTTCCTCCCGTGCTCACGTGGTTGAGGTACTCCTTGTTCTACGTGTTGTATCCTAGTGGAGTGGCCTCGGAGGTGTCGATGATCTACATGAGCCTCGGCGAGGCCGAGAAGAGCATTGGCTCGGCGTACTCGTGGATTCTTTTTGCCATTCTTTTCACCTACCCCCCAGGCTTGTACACCTTGTACACGTACATGATCAAGCAGAGGAAGAAGGTGATGTCCAAGCCTCAGGCAAAGACAGACAAAAAGATCGAGTAGACATCATTCTAGAGACCTGGAGCATCCAGGGTGCACGGACCCACACCGAAGTGTATAGCTACGGCTAAATTGTCCGTTCAGTATAGATGAGTGACCCTGATTAGGTCCTAAATACACGAACACTGGCGAAACTTTTTCACAGTCTTCCAACCAATAGAAATATTTTCCATGCTTTCTTACATAAGACATTAGATTTCACAAACTGTTCCACGAACTCTCTACGCTGTTCCAGTAGCTCACCGTACTAAAGCCACCTTCTATGGTGCAGGCTTTGAGTGCGCACGACCGAAAATTTTATAACCTCAAAACACCTGCTCTCTCCAGTCTCCACGAACATGCTTCGTTCTACGTCCCGGACCTTCACCAGAAAGGTGTCCATCAAATCGTTGCCGCATGAAACGCAGCCTAGAAACAAATACAATGGCACCCGCTCCCAGTTCAACATAAAACCCGTGCATACCGAAGGCCTCATATACAACCCGCCAGCATCGGTGCCCACGGTCAAGGAAACCCCCCGAGCATTCTTACCAGCCAATGACCCCCGGTTGACGATTCTAGCCGAAAAATTCAAGACCTATACGCCGCAGGAGCTTGAGCAGATGCCCATCATATACGCCACCAAAAAGGAGTACAACTTGACGCCCGAGATTGTGGAGGAGATTTTCACTTTGAGGCAAGAGGATCCCGAGAAATGGTCCATTTCCAAGTTGGCAGCCAAGTTCAACGTCGACCCCAAGAAAGTCAACGTCATCACTGGCTTCAACAAGCAAAAGCAGCTGGCTATTCTACTGAAGCTTGCAAAGCAGAGAGAGTCGTGGGCACCAAAGAAGCAGATGGCCAGAGAAGATAGAAAGAAGAGAAAGCAGATGTGGTTAAGAAACGAGTTCTAGCCTTGTATATATTTACGTGAACATTGCATCTATAATACACACAACTGTATACCTCCGCACAACTAAGGGGACTTTTCCTCGGCCTCGAGCTCCTTGGCCGCCAGCCGTTCGAGTTCCTCGAAGTTCTCCTGGACCGTGAGCTTGAACATAATCACGTACTGGAGTAGACTGTGCACTGTTTCGTGCAACTGCTCACGCTTCTCCTTCAAGTTGTACCTCATTTCCTGGTGCTGGATCTTGAGGTTCTTGTTGCGAGTTTCCGCCTCTATGACTCCCTTATTAGCACTGATCTGCATGCCCTGGAGATCTCGATCGAGCTTCTCAATTTGCGCTGAGTAGCTGGTGCCTTCGCTCACCATTGTCTCATAGATTTCCTCTTGCGTGGCTTTGTTCTTAGCTACTTCTGCCTCGAGACTCTCGATTTCCTCCTGCTGCTCAAAGATTTTTTCCGAGAGCTGGTCCACCTGCTCGATTATCTTGATGGACTCCTCTTGAATATCGAGCACTTCCTGGTTTAGCTCCGACCGACGCAGCAAGAGCTTGATCTTCTCCTCCCTTAGCTTGCGGTTTAGAACATGGTCAGCGTCAATCCCCAGCGCATTCTCTTCAAGCAACGCTGGGTTCAAGATGAGGTGGTACTCGTTGCTGTTCTCCGCGGGAAACCGCAGTGTCATTGAGTTGTACTGGTTCACAAAGCTCTCCAAGCTCTGATGGCTTTGATGGAGCTCCGTGTCTTTTTTGAACAAGCTCTCCTTCAAGTCCTCGATTCGATTGGTGATCATGTCGATGGCCTTGGAGAGCTTATCGCGCTCGATGTTCAGCTTATCGATATCCTGGATGCTGAAACCGTTTTCCAAAATGATGGTTTCGTAGCGCTTCTTGAGCTCTTGGTGCTCCTGCAATTGGCTCTGGGCGTTATTTATTTCGGCCTGCATTTTTTCCAAGATCTCCGCCCACTGCAACTGCCTCTCCTTCATTTTCTGCATGTACTCCGAGAACTGATGGAGGTCGTTTTCGAGGGCTTTGGACTTTGCCTCAGCCTCCTCAAGCTCGGAGTTTTTTTGGTTGAGACGCTCGTATTCTGAGGTGAGCTGTTGCTTCTCCAGGGTTCGCAGTTGGATCTGGACATTAAGCTTGTCCAATTCTGTACGGTAGTCAGCCTGCATATGCTGGTAGTACTCATCGTAGTTCTCCTCCTGCTCTATGAATGCTTTGTAGGAAGAGAAGATGTATTTGATGAAGATGTTGTCGAAAATGTCGTCCGGAGCGACGAGCGAGTTGTTATCTAAGTTCTGTAGGGTGATATTGAGGTTGACAAGCCAATAGAGCATGCCCAAAAACGCGGGCCAGTTCTGGCCGCCCACCGCACTCACGGACGATCGGTTGATGCCGTCAAGATATGGGTAGTTCAAGATTTTTAGTAGCACGAAGACCTCGGACTCGATGGAGCGCGAAAAGCGGTAGTTGGGGTCGATTTTGTTGTATAGAAACTGGAACAAGAGCATGAAATCCTTCTGCGTGGGCTGTTTGAGCGTCTTCATGGTCACGGAGTGGTTTGTATCAAGGTCGAACTTGTTTGCAATGCAGAAGTCGTAGATTTCTCTCAGAATGAGGTTTTGGTAGTTTTTATCCCGGAGAGGCCTCGGGTCGGTTTTTCTGGGCGGCTGCAGCGAGTAGCCGTTCTGGCTGCCCATGTACCCCTGCAGAGAGTAGGGGGTGGAGTTGCTGTTGTGCGAGGCGGGGTAGGAGAAGTTGGAGCCTGGCTGGGAGTTCGACGATGGCGCCTGGCCACTGCCATACATGCTGAGGCGTTTGTTCTGTGCGGGAGTCAGTAGCAAAGTCGAGCGTCTTTTGGAGTGCTCGAAGGAGCTGGATGCCCGGAACCCTTGAGAACTTCGATTGGCTCCTGCGAGTGAGAGCCGCTGGGCTTTCTTCAATAGCTGTGCGGCCAACGGCGTATGATTCTGGCTGTCTGTCATGGGATGTGCGTCAATAGGGTCTAGATGAAATAGCTGAAAAAGTCAGGAGGGCAATGAGTGATGTGATGCTCCAGTGTATGCTCCAGTGTATGATCTGGTGGATGATCTGAGTCTGCTCTAGGTCTGCTCTAGGTCTGCTCTAGTGTATGATCAAGTAGTGATCAGGCGTGTAATTGGGGTGATGGCTTATGACCTGGCGTATGATCTGGATGTGTGATTTGGATTGCAAGTACACTAGAGTGATGGTGATGTTTTGTTTGTCTTGTTTATGCGGTAGGTGCGCGCTCTCAACGCGGCCAAGCCGATGGTTAGCTTAGCAGTACCGCACCTTCGAGTCAATGTAGCACGTTAATCGGCACATGAGGCGGCTCGGTAGTGTGCGTACCATCAGGGTCGATGCAGATGTGTTTACATTTACCTCATAGCCTATCGGTATTACCACTTACCTTCATTACATGTATTCATTATCATTACTCATTACTTCTCATCTCTAGTATTCCTTAGTATTCCTTAGTATTCCTTAGTATTCCTCATTCATTCCTCATTCATTCCTCATTATTCCTTATTCATTCCCAAACATTGCCATTGCCCATACATTCCTCATTCCTCGTCCACTGGTCACCGCACTTCATTGGCATGAATAAATTTACGCGGTACCAGACGTGGATTACTGCATACTTGTAAGGACAGTCTGAAGCGGGAGCCTTTCCAGCTAATGGCCCGAGAATAGCCTTCAAGTGCATATATCTGATGCACAGATACTCACTTAGAGGCTTATGACCCGTCAGACAAGGGTTCATCACGGAAACCCGTTTCCTAAATAACCAACGTTCTTTCCTTGAGGAATCTTCACATTACAAAGTACTGAATGCACTACTTAAGTATCTATACTAACACTCATTATACGAGTTCCACCTACTCTGCTACTTACCACATTTATACATACACTATTATACTTATACTCATTATAGGCACTACTGATTATACTAATATTCATTATACCAACTATACTACTCATACTCATTGTACTAGTTACTCCAGTACTAATTATATGCTATTATACTAGTTACTCCAGTACTAATTATATGCTACTATTATACTAGTTATGCCACTACTTACTATGCTACTCATTATGCTTCGGCTCAATACTATTGTACAATCCTCATTATACTACTCTTGCAATCCTCATTGCTTCTCATGTTTACTCATTAACTACTTATCAGACTAATCATTACACACTGGTCAGTTTAGTTACGCCACAATTATACGCCACAATTATACTGCATAATCCTAATATTATACTTCTATTAGACTTCTATTATACTACGATTAATGTATTGTACTACGATTAATGTATTGTAATACGATTACTTTATTGTGCTACGATTAATCTATTGTAATACGATTACTTTATTGTACTACGATTAATCTATTGTAGTACGATTACTTTATTGTAGTACGATACACCACTGTACGACGTTCTACGTATTCTACGTTGCTGTTGACTTTATGTGAGTATGAGTGGGCACACCCGAGTTCGCTTACCCTGACTTGGTAAGGTACTAACTTGAGTAGTCATTCATGTTCCGCTAGTCGCATTCACCAACTTCACATTCACCAACTTCGCATTCACCAACTTCGCATTCACTCTGCATTATACTTAATCTTCTTGATTCAATCATTCCATCTATTATACTTTAAAGACCCTGTTGTTATACACAGAATCCCCGCACTTGCCCTCTAGTGATTCAGACTTCTTTCTACTTCACTTCGCTCGTCTCACTCTTGTCTCACTTGTCTTGCTGACCACCTACTCGTATTCTGATCTGCACCGTAGATGTATCGCGCATAGCAATGCAAGATTCAATGCAATACGGCTGAATTAGAACAGCGTGAGCACCGCCAAGCCCAGCGAAACCTTCTCCTGTTCTCTGTGCACATGCTGCATGAGCAGCTTCATTATTCGCAGGCTTCTGCTATCAAAATAATCTCTGGCCCGTGGTCACTCACTTTCGGCCTGCACACACCACCCCGGCCCGCTGCCAAGGGTACACTATAACTTGGCCGCTTTTGGCTCCAGAGCCTGCTTGTTGCCGGTAGCTATCGGCGGAGCCGTCGGGAAGAACGGGTGTGTTTTCCCGCCCAAAATTCCCCGCCCCGTGTGTTGAAGCCATGCCTCCAAATACCCCGGTCACGTGCGCACGTTAATAACCAGCATCTTTTTCTAAACAATGACTACTCACCATCGCTTGACACAACCCCTGTGCCACCCCATCCACTGTGCCACATCCCCGTGCGCCTGCATCTTCTGAACCTGAACCCTTGCGTGCTTGCTCTGCTTGAGTAATCCCCTTAATTAGTGCTGTTGGCGCCTCGCAATTCACTTCTCCTCCTTCCTACTTTACCTTGTTGACTTTACGACCGATAAGCTTTTACCCAGGATAGTGGATTTTTATTACATTGAGGACTAGGAATTTCTCATCTGATTACTCTTGATTCTCCTTTATTGATACTTACCACTCGATATTGATATTATATTGGTATTTGATACTGATATTGAAGAATTCTTGAGGCCTCAAGAGATTAATTTCAAGGTTTTCAGGGCCAGAACAGTCTGGACTTTGACCCAAGTTTCACTGAACCTACTATAGCATGAGCTCAGACAAAAACAAGACGCCCGTGTCATCGCCCAAAGCCGCCAAGGCCGTCAAGTTAGACGTGCCGTCCACCCCACCAACGTCAAGGGGCAGGAAGCGCATGCTGAACTACCTTTCCACGCCGGAGCAGCAACTGGACTCGCTACCTCTCAGTCCCGGACTCAAGCGCAGCGGTTCCGGCCAGTTCCGGTCGCCGGAACACAGGACAAATACCTCGGATATCGTGTCGCCGTACTCTGCCTACAACCTTTTGAAGACACCCCGTGATGCCGATGAAGATTTGGATGAAAAGGGCACGCCCCGCCGCTCCAAGCTCTTGAAGACGCCGCAGTACTTCAGCGTGGGCAGGCGGCTTTTCGATGAAGAGACTAGCCCGAGCAGAAAAGACTTGGGCGAGATCAGCACCCAGCTCAAAAACAAGCTCAGTCTGGCCTTCGACACGCTCCAGCAAAAGGGCAAGTGCGACATGTCGCCCGTCAAGATGGAGCATGCGGAGTTGGCTGGTTATAAGGACTCTCCCACCAAGACTCCCGTGCTGCAGAGCAACACGTCCAACCTCAACTTGATCACCTTGGAACACCTGCCGAACCTCAGCTCACCGCCGGCGTTCAGCGGCTTCGCCAAATCTGAGCTGCAGAACTCGCCACTCCTAAATTCAGACCACCCGACCTTCGACATTCCGTCACCAGACGAAGAGTCCAGCGCGCAGAACGCGCTACTAGCAGCGTTCGTCCGGGCCAAGGAGAGGCGAATGAGTCATCCTGGAGAACGCAGGAAGTCTTCTGTGGGCCAAACGCTCAGCGAAGCCTTTCTTCCTCTGCCTCCAGGGCGCCGAACGCAGAATACCAGAAACGCACCCAAACTTGTGCCGCTCCAGACTACTCCGGGCAAGGAGAGAAGTGGGAAGTCCGAGCAAGATGCCATTTTCTCGCTCATGTCGCTTTCGGCCGCGCCGAAAAACAGCAGTGAGTCTCCACAAGGCTTGAGTCTTCAGAGCAACTCGACGTCTCTGCTGAGGTCGTCGTCTATTGTGATGCCCACCATCCCACCGATTCCAGGCCTAGCGAATAGAGATGATGATGCTACAGATATCGAGGATGCCACTGCTTCAGAGGACGAAGCTAGCGATGACTAGATTGAACATTGTTTCCAGGTCATCAGGTATGACTGGGAAAGAAATCCAGAGTCACAGAAATCCAGAGTCACAGAAATCCAGAGTCACAGAAATCCAGAGTCACAGAAATCCAGAGTCACAGAAATCACAGAAATCACAGAAATCACAGAAATCACAGAAATCATGGAAATAACAGGACAATCGAGAACAATCGTTAAATTAATCAACTGTAGAGAATCAACAGTAGGAATATAGATCTAGAGTAGAGAATCAGCAGTGGAGATATCAACGAGCAGTCACAGGCAGTTGAATCTTCAATAGACAATCAGCGTGGTACAGTTACGGATGATCAACAGAAAAGAGTCATACTGTAAACTGGTCAGACAGTAGCGAGTCAGTAAGTCAGTAGCGAGTCAGAAGTCATTGAGAAGTCAGAAGTCATTGAAGTCAGAAGTCATTGAAGTCAGATACTGCATACACTGCAGCCAATGGGTTGGCAGGAAAAGGTCAACACCCAGCCCCACCCCGAGCACCAAAATGTTGTCTTGCGAGGTTCTGGTAAAGTCACGTGGTCTCTTAGTCAGCATGGGCAGCTTAGTCAAGTGAGGGTGTGCACACAGCGCCACGGAGATGGAAAAAGAAAGAATCCCGCGAGATAAAAAGGTTAAGTATTCCTATTTCAGTCAACTCTGGATATCTTTTCACGCACACCATCAAGATTCCGGGGAGCAGTTATTAAGTCACCTTCGCCTTCCGACATCCAATCACTTTTGACGCAAGCCGTCTTTAATCACGTATTCAACACCCCTGCCCTGCATCACAGTTATCCATTCGCAGGTCGCTCGGCTTACTCAGAGACGTCTTAGTCATACAGAACACCATTACAAGAAGGTCCATCTTCATAAATCAGGCTGGCAGCCACTAGACACAGCATCCAAAACACGTCTTTTGATACATCGATACAGCACTCGATATACTAATACATCATTCTTGATCCATCCATACTCATTCCCGATACTATTGATTCCCGATACTATTGATTCTATTCCCGATACTATTTCGATAATTCCATACAATGTCCGTTCTTATATTGCTTCATCCCACGGTGGTGACCGATGAGGCGCTCGTGGAGGCATCCAAGCGCCAGATCCGGGAAAAACATCCCCAGGCCCACATCAGCCAGCACATAATCGATCGCGTCGCCAACAACAACGTGCAGCTTCTAGATGCAGCATACGACCAGATTGCATATGTCAACCCCAACGAAAACCACTTGGGCCTCCCTGTTCCAGTACTCAACACGCTTTTCGCCGCGTTGAAGCCCAATGGCGAACTCACAGGCGACTTGCCCACCGACCAGGACATGGACGCGTTGATGAGTGGGTTTGTGGTGAAGGAGCCCAAAACGTGGCACAAGCCTGCTCCCGTGGTCAGTGTGCTTCTCAAGAGAACCAAGAAGGAGACTAACGAGGCAGACAATGCGGAGACTAACGAGGCGCACAATGCGGAGACGAAGAAGGAAGGGGAGATCAAAAAGCAGAACCAAGGCGCTAAAGAGGAGTCCAAATTAAAGAAGTTTGCTAGGGCACAGGACCTAAAGAATGACCCCAAAACAGAGAGGAGTACAGGCTCGCCGTCTGGAATGACGGACACGTCTGCGCAAAACTCCGATGCCGACGAAGAGCTCTCCATGAAGAGGAAGTTGGAGGACATGAAGTTGGCGTACTTCAGCGACGCCAGCGGAGACAGTGACGACGACAACGAGCTCATCAGCGAAAGCGAGCTCCTCAAGGACGCTCAGTTGTTGGATACGCGCAACATCGTGGTGCCCAAGAAGTGTGAGTTGCCCAGCGGCAAGAAGAGAAGAAAGGCGTGCAAGGATTGTACTTGTGGGTTGAAGGAGCTCGAGGCACAGGAGGAGAGCCAGGCGCGGGATTTGCAGAGCACGCTTTTGGGCGCCATGGCGCAGCTGGCCACGCTAGAGGCCATGAAGATCGAGGAGCGCTTGAAGAAGTCAGCAGTCAAGTTCTCCGAGGACGACATGGCGGAAATCGACTTCACTGTCGAAGGCAAGACCGGCGGCTGTGGCTCGTGTGCGTTGGGAGATGCGTTCCGGTGCGACGGGTGCCCATACTTGGGGCTTCCGCCTTTCAAGCCAGGCGAAGCCATCACGCTCGATGGCATGGACGAGGACATTTGAGCGAGGTGCTAGACGACGGTACCAGGGCGTCGTCGCACATTTAGTAGTCATGCACTATGTGCGTACGTTTACGGTAAGAAATGAAAGTGACGAGCGACGAAAACGTCGATACAATAGGGCCAGTTTAGACTTTGACGGGGCTGAGTCATAGCGCGTAGACAGCAGGGTCGGAGATTAAGCAGCGGATTGTTTACGCTGGGGTGGCGTGAGTGAAGGCAGCACACGTGACGAGGCTTATTGCCGACAGAGGTATTTTTTCACCGGCCGGGTAACCAGCGTCGACTTCTGATGCAGTTGTGATGGGGTGCTTAAGGTACATGTGCACGGCTGAAACATTCTGTGAGCAAATTCTTTTGAAAACAACAGACCCCGTTTCCAAAGCGTGTAACATTGCACTTTACAAAATACTCGTAAATAAATGTCACCATCTCCGAAGCCTCCCCAAACAATGGCCGTGTTGTGTACGGGAAAAGGTTTGGCCACTACAAGGGATTGTTTGATGACTCAGCCTTTTCGGATGTCGTTTATACCTTCTCAAAAAGCACAGGCCGCGCGCGTCGTAAATGCTTCTTTGGTATGCAGAGTGGGTAAACTTGGGTGAGCACGAAAAGCGTTCCTAAAAGATGGTCTTGGCATGTAAATAATGCCTGTTTTGCACCGGTAGACTGCACATGTTAGGAGGTAACATCCTGAGCCCGTCGTAGCAACAGTTTGGCGGTTACGGCTGCTTAATGCACACGTATATTTTGCAGTTGCACTGCGCGATGACACTAAAAATAGCATCTCACCCGTTGGGCCCAGCCTAGTCTAAAAATACTCCGACTTGCAACGCGCTCTGAACCCTGACAACGGCTCCGTGAGCCACTGGCCCCTACTGTGGCGGGCGTTCTACATAATGGTTACTCATCTGCCAAATATGGTCTGATGTATTCGAAGGCAGCCTCATACGTATTCACAGTGCTACAAAGCAGTCAGGAGGAGCGATACCGGCTACTCTGTCGTTAAAAACCTTAAACCCTTAAAGTGGGCTGAGCTTTTTCTGGTAGGTTCTGGTAGGCTCCGATAGTCTGATAGTCTCTGAGTCTGAGTCTGAGTCTCTGGTAGTCCTACTATAGTCCCCATAAATAACCCCCCATATATCGTCTGTGATACCCAATAAAGCTTATACCCAATAAAGCTTCTAGCCCACTAAGCTATAGCCCATTTGAGCCTCAACAGAACGTTTGACTGCCTTTATTGATATATGCCTTGAGTCAAAGGATTCTTGATGGTATTCTTGATTGATAATGTTTTGATCCATATGCTTTAAGATGTGCCAGCAGGACCGCCTAAGATACCTTCCTCAAAGCAGTCTTATTGAAAGAAACCAAGTACTGCTGCATCAGCGTAGGCAACGGATAACTATCGTTGGAGGTGGAGGCAGCATTCATATTTGTGCCAGCAGGCTGGCCTCTCCCGTCATTCGCCTGCAGAGACTCGTACTCTAAGCTGTTGCCAGCACGGGCAAAAATAGAGCTGCGCCGGCTCACCAGACCAGGATGCATAGAGACAGCAGATCCAGCCTGCAACCCCGAGCCGTTTGGTGCATGGGAACCCAGCATGTAGTTATTATCCATGTAGCCGTACTGGTTCAAAGGCGGATACATGGTCTGGGCAAAGCTCATGTACTGGAAGGTGTCTAGAGGCGTATGCGAGTTTCCACTCCTGGAGCTGAGACGAGACTGGGTCGTTTGCTGGAGCGAAGGCTGGGCCTGAAGCCCGGCTAGGTATGGCTGCGACATGCCGTTTTGCAAGTCGCTTTGCGGCTGCAGCTTCACCGTGTTGTCCGGCTGCGGAGGCTGGTACTGGTAGTGGTACAGCGAGAGCTGCGAGACCGACGTCTTGGCCGTGAGCGCCGTCTGATGGGCCTGTGCCACCGACTTTTCCGGGCTCATGCGTTTCACCTGCCGGGTGGTGCCACGGTTGTCCTTCTTGCCGTAGCACACCTGGCAGTGCTTGAACTTGCCCTTTCTTCGGGGCGTGTACCGGTAGTTGGGGTACTTTTTCGCGTGTTCCTGGCGCTCCTCCTCCGCCAAGCTGTTCCAGTGGTCTCTTTCCTTGACCGAAAGAGCTCTCCAGCGCCGGCCCAACTCTTGCGACACCTGTGGGTTTGTTTTGCTCTCGCTGGACTCGTCAAACACCGAGCGGTGGTACCGCTGGCGGAAGAGGATAAAGGCGTTGCGGGGCCTGGGGATGCGGTTGTGATTCTGCTTGCAGATGCACTTGGGCTCCTTCTTTTCGTAGGTGTAGTCGTTGTTTTCTGCCCCGGTGTTGGTGGACTGCGAGAGGTAGTTGTTCTCTTCAGAGAGGTTCATGTTGGGGGCCGAGAAGGACGACGAAAAGAAGTGGGGCTGGTCGTAGCCTTGGCCCATGGCGCTGGCGTATTCACTGGAGTACTGGTTGGTCAACTCCATGAAGGTCTTGGGCTGGGGGTACGGGTTGAAGCCGTAGGTGGCCGACTGCTTGGGATGGGAGTTATCCGGGGCCGGGTCTCGAGACTCATAAATCATTCGCAAAAAATAAAATACTGTTTGGTCAAGTCTGGCAGGAAATCAAGTCGGTTTGAGATAGAAGCTTTTAGGTTGTGGTTGGGTACTCAGAGGGTCGGTCACAAAGAAAGTATAATGGAAGACTAATTGTATGAAGATCACTTCGGCCCGAGTATAAAGACAACCAAAGTGTATTCAAACAAAAAGAACAATTGCAGAATCAAAGGAACCATGGGGCATTATATGTGAATTTACAGACGCTCCGGGAGTCAATTTCGAAAGAAGAATGAAGCCAGTGGCCAGAGTATTTTCTACTTTCACGGCTTGAATACACGACGTGCGCGCGCATGACGCGCCTTCGCATGCGAGTCTAAGCTCATTGTTGCCTTTATGCACCTTCTCACATCAAAGCTAGACTTGATGTGGCACGGCATTTCGCAGCGGGCCTGGGCTGGAGCGGCACTGCCCTAGAAGCTACTTTTGTAGTCTGGCTGCACCCAAGCATATGGGGCTGCGCCCAAACGGCCCAGGGGATGGCGATCCTTCCACCCATTTCTTGCAAATATCCGGACCCGGGGATCGTAGCAACGACTTAAAAAAATGCAGCGTTGTAATTGCCCACATGGCGTGTTACTTGTTGCGCATTATTGTGGACCCCATCCCCACCCTGTGTTGCCTGGGAAATGGCTCAATCAGCAGGTGAGATCAAAGGTCGGTTTAGTTCTTCTCGAATACCAATGGGGCATGCAACCAGTATACAGGCGCCGGCCCAGAATGGTGGAGCAAGTGCTCAGTTAGCAAGACTGACGAAGGGCTCAGAGTGCATGCGCGCAAACGTCTTTGGTGCGTGAGGAGGGGTTTGCGGCAGCACGGCGTTGCGAGGTGCATGCGCTGCTGGGCCCCGCGTATCAAAGCCAGGAGTACACTGATCCCGATCCTCCGGTATTTTCTGGGCCCTCAGCTTTGCACCCGTCTGCAGAAAAAACAAGCCTGGTGCGCCGAGTAAGGTTTTAGCTTCATTTCCCGATTTGTCTCCATCGCGGCTGAGTCTCTTTAACTTCTGCTCTGCTTATTGTCGGGTTCCTTGCTCAGACAAAACCTACCCTTATTGTTGACTTTTGCGAGATTAGGTGGGCTGCTTGGATCTTCGACGCGGTGCTCCTTTGTCCAGGTGCTGTCAAAGCAGCCTCCTAATTAGGAGCCTTTGCCCATGCAACGCTCCACTATTTCCACCGTTAGGTGCTGCTCACCGTGCGCCTTTCCATTAACCTTTGACCGGCAGAGCAGCATCGTTGTCTACGTAAATAGTCTGGCCTGATGCGCTGGGGCTCCGAACCGTTTTTCTCTGGGACGCTACTCCAAGGTCTTGACCCTCCGTAATGTAATGCCTTTCTTTGGTGCCCCACTGGCCAGGGTCTAGGTGCCGGAGCAGAGCAATAGGAGGCTAGTCCGAATGAATTACCATTGTCATTGGAACACGTTGGACCTATTGAAATCTTCCAATCCGGCCATTGTCCGCCATTTCCAGCTTGCACTGGATTGGTGCAGATCCAAGAATGGAGCTGGTGCCACTTTTGCGTTGGTGTACTCCCTCTCCATGTATACTACAGCTCTATAAATAGAAGGTGTGTCTAGAGTGGATGTGGTCAAGCGTGCTCTCAGGTCGTGCTACGGCGTTAAGTTGTCTTAATGGAGGGGGAGGGGAAATCTGGAGGCCGCTGTGACAGCATGTCTCCGAATTTGTCGCCCGTTGATTGTCTCACCTCTCCAAGCGCTCCTGCAAGTAGCCTCGCTATCTGCTCGGGTAAGCGTGCTGCATGTTTCTGGCCAATTAAAAACATGCTCATAGGGTTTTTCCCAACGGGGAATATTCCACCTTGCATAGGGGAGGGGCATGGGCTCTGGGGTTTAGACCTATTCCATTCCCTTGGCTGGAGGCAAAACCCAGCGTGAGCTGATATGCACCGACTTTTGCTGCGACCGAAAAAAGTTTCTTGATATTTTGCTCACAGCTTCTTCGCAGATACGCGTTCAACAGAGGCTGTGCGTCAAGGTAAAGATGGGAGAATTCGCGCCGGTCGCGTAGGTCCGTAAAGTGTAGAGCCATGGGGATCGTGTAGATCCGCAAGAGTCGTGCCGTGCCCGAAACGTCGTGTAGATCCGGAGGTGTCGTGTAGCTGGAGTGTTTGGTGGGGCCAGAGATGGCCTGGTGCATGAGCCGTGCTGCGCTTGGACGGGCAGAGCGTGGACCTGCATACATGCATGAGGCTGGTTGGAGTGGAATACGCTAAAGAACCTGGGCTGCATAGAAAGAAAGAGGCTTTTGCATGCCTCCGAAGGGAATGCAAAGCGCCGGACGGGCAAGGGAAAGGCCCCCCTGAACCAGTCCCACAAAAGAGAAAAACCGCCGCTCACAGAGGTGGGCTGCTCAGGCGGCATTAGCCCGGATTGTTGTTGTCCCAGATGTTGGTAAAAACGATCTGCAAAAATGGTCACGCCAGGATCTTCATGCAGGCGGGCTTATCATTCATGCACAATGGCTAGCGAGTGCGGCAAGATCCTGCGATTTCCAACATTTACGCGCGCCATGCAGTGACTGTTTTTGATCAGATGTCCACATGCCAAGGCGATGGGGGATCCGAAAAGGAAAAAAAAAAGGGGAGCCTTCTAAATTGCAACCACAAAATTGTACGACATTATGGCCAGTTGTCTCAGCCCCAACATTTTTTCTGGAGTTCCGTCCTGACTTATTTCCTCTTTGCAATGCTACTGCGCCTGACTGCGGATCCATTGCCATTTGAAGCATTCGATGAACTGGAGGAAGAACCGCAAGGAAGGCCTAAAAAACTTCATCAAGAAAATTCAGCCCAGAATGACAATACAACCCCATCCCAATGTCACATTAAAGCATCGCAAGAATGTCGTATAAAACATGCATGAAAGGTTCTCATAACAGGGAATTGTATTCCACCTTGGCAGAAGACATTCACCGATGTACGGGTGTGTGATTCTGGGTTTGTTTTCGGGTGTAAATTAGCCCATTTGAGAAGGCTCTCCGCCATTCCACCAGTTATTGTTTGAGCCGTTTCGGCCCATGTGTACTAGGGAGTTCAACCCCTATCCTGGCTCTGATTGGCCGTCGATGCACCAATCCTGACCATCAGTTCTGCTTATCCAAGCTGGGATGCACGGGTGTTTGTGCACCAGAATCGTAGTAACCACAGCGTTATTTGGGGACGCCAGCTTCACGGAGCGAAGGGCACAGAACCAGACTGGTGCATAGAGAAGAGCAGGAATAACTTCCAAGGGGCTCAGGCTCTGCTAGCAGCCAACGTAACAGGAAAGTGCCTAGGAAGTGGATGGTGGGTCACGTGCGCGACTTCCATACATCACACCAGAGGCTAGCGGCTGGCACACTCACCAATGCAAGTGCAAGAAACCGCCACCGTCAGCGAGCCGTTCCCGTTCCCCATAAATATCACCAGGGAGGACTTCTCTGATATCCAGCACTTTGACGCTGACGCGTTCCTCTCGAAACACCACCGCTACACGTCGTTGGACCTTCTTCTCTCTGATCTCAACAACCTCTCCAAGTCTCTAAACCAGGACCTCCTAGCCTTGGTGAACCATGAATATACTAACTTTATCCAGTTGGGCCAATCCATCAGTGATTGCTTGGGGCTCATCAACTTGATCGCCGTGGACATTGGCAAATTCAACTCTGTATTGGCCACTGCTCTTGGCAATCTACAGGAATCGTCCCAGTTGGCCGATGCAGTAATACAGCATAAAAAGAGGCTCAGCCTCCTCAAGAACAAGGCCAAGCTCATCATTTTGTTGAGTGAACAGGCCGCCAGCTTCGAGACGCTTCTAGGCCTCGATGCTACCGACTCGGACCCCGCCCACCTTTCGGAAAAGCTCCGATCGTTGGCCACGTTGTACTTGTCCATTACAAAAATACACTCCGTGATTGCACAAGTCTCCGAGCCACACAGTGACGTCGTCTCTGGACCTGGAGGTGAGTCTGAGAGTGTTCCCAAGCACTCAACCTCCTCAACATGTCCTTTGTTCGACAAGGTGCTCGAGCCCAAGATATTTTCCCTCAAACACGAGTTCAAACTGTACTTGGACGAGCTCCTCGTGTTGGCAAAAAGTTCTCCTGCCACCTACAACACTCTTATTCTAGATGTTCTTCACGTGTATCGCGTCACAGGACACACATCCGACGCCATCAAGTGCCTTGGCCGCGGCAAGTGAGCGGGTTCGATCTAATTACACATGCGATAGAGTCTCCAATAGTCTCAAATGGCCGAATGGAGCCCGTGGTCAATTGGTGGTGATAATCTGACCGAGCGGCCCCGGTAGGTTCCAAAATTACGCGCACGCGCGTATTCTCAGGCACCAACCAAACCGCGACAAAAGCCTCTTAGGCCGCTCTCACCTGGTGGTGGGCCGCGCACGACAAAGCGAAGCGGAAAAAGTCACTATTATCATAATCACCTAACCCACAGCACCACACTCCGTCGTCAATATGGGCATTGGCAAATTTCTCTTGGGCAAACAAAACTGGGACAATGTCGACAAAAACGAGTTACCCAAGGACATCCCCGAAGTCGAGGAGGTGGGCGCCACGTCGGCCCCTCTCTTAAGCGCATCATACTTCATTGGATCCATCTGCAAACCTTATAACGACGACTTCATGTTGTGCAAAGACGAGCACAACGGAGGAACCATTGAGTGTTTGAAAGAAGGCCGCAGAGTCACCCGGTGTGCCATCTCCGTGTTGAAGGACATCAACAAGTACTGTTTCGACGAGTTCAAGTTGCACTACGAGTGTCTTGAGCAAGAGAACCAGCGTATGGGCAGCTGCAGGGCCACGGAGAAGATATTCAACAAGTGCGTTTTTGACAACATGAAGGTGGAGAAGAAGATTCCGGGGGTGGAAGACCAGATCCACTTGGCTTCCAGCCGCATCTACTCCGGTACTGGGTACGACAAGACCGCGGCCAAGGAGTTTCTCGATAAGAGCTCCGCCGAACAAAAATAAGCGCTTCTTTTCACCCAGAGACTTAGACCCCAAGCATCATCCCATTGTTCTCGCTTCTGCATCCTCTACTGCCCTAGTGGTACATTACTCACATAGTATAAATATCTGTAATCTATGTATCCCAGAATCTCGCATTCTCAGAATCTCGCATTGTAGTCTCCGCCATTGCATCCTAATCTCCACTCTTGTATCATGCTGTTATTCACACTCTTGGTAGAACTGCACATGGCCTTACTAGCATCAACACCCTTTGTTTCGTTTTCCTTAGAGTACGTGCGCCTACCGACTCATCAAGTGTTTGATCCACACCGCGCAAAAAAATAACCTCCGCCTCGCTACAGCTCTACCAAGTGGCTCCTTTCTCTCCTTCGTTCACTATGTTTGGAGCGTCTAATTCAGGTACAGGTTCCGGCATGTTTGGAAACACCCAGACCACCAAGCCTGCAGGATTTCTGTTTGGCTCTACGCCCGCATCCAACACCACAGCAAACGGAGCTTCAGGGACTGGCTTCTCGTTCGGCAGCAATTCGGCAGCCAAACCTGCCTCGAGCGGATTTGGTACCACCACTTCTGGTTTCGGCAACACTACAACTGGATTCGGAAACACCAGCTCGGGGTTTGGTAGCACCAACTCCGGGTTCGGCGCCACGTCCGCCGGGAACACATCCACAGGAAACACCGCATCCTCGGGGCTTTTCGGTGGCAATTCGGCAAATGCCACAAACACCTCTTCGCTTTTCGGCAACAATGCCAACCAAAACACATCCAATGGCGGATCCCTATTCGGCAAACCAAGCGGCTCCACTGCTTTCGGCAACTCCTCGTCCACAGGCGGGGGACCCTTTGGACAAAGCAACAACACAACGCAGCCAGCGTCCGGGGGACTTTTTGGGGGTAACAACACGGCCTCTTCACAACCGCCTTCCGGGGGGCTTTTTGGGTCGTCCAACTCCAACGCCCAGCCATCTACAGGTGGTCTTTTCGGGTCTACGACAGCAAAACCTGCAACAGGAGGGCTTTTTGGCTCTGCAAACTCTACACAGCCTGCAAAATCCACAGGCGGGCTTTTTGGCGGCTCGACTCTGCAGCAGAGCCAGCCAGCCACTGGAGGACTTTTTGGGTCTTCCAATACCCAAAACAACTCATCCGGGGGGCTTTTCAGTAAGCCTGCAGCTCCCTCTGGAGGACTTTTCGGGAGCAACAACACACAGACCACGCAACAAAGTGGCGGCTTATTCGGAAGCAATGCAAACTCTGGAGGATCCAGTCTTTTTGGAAACACGCAAAACCAAAACCAAAACCAAACCAACACCAATGCAGCCAACCAGAGTTCCGGACCCCAGATCAACTCGGCTCAACCGTCATTTGGCTGGTCCAACTCCCAACAAACCACAGCCCAGAATGGAACTACTTCTTTGCAAGACAAAATCACCGCCAGTGTTCAGTCTGCACAGAACACCACAAAGTACACGCCCACCATCAATGACCAGTTGGCTAAGTTAAAAGACCAGTGGAACCCCAACTCTCCCAAATCAGCGTTGACGTCTCATGTTTACAACAAGTTCAGCGAGCAGGAGATCAACTATCTTTTGCAGCAGCCGCGGCCCCAGAATGAGTCTCCAGAAGAGTGGGAGAAGGCCATGGCTGAAAGGCCATCTCCTCTTCATTATCCTGTAAAGATTACTCTGTTCACAGAGGTGGCACAGAGAGTGGAGGTGCAATTGGAACAAGTGGCCAAATCGAGGGTGCTTCTTAACAATATCCACGAGAAACTGATCCAATTATCCTCTCAGCGGGACTTGGATACCACCACCAGAATGATGAAGGCCAAGGTCAGGCACAATAAACTCTCGAAACGGCTTTTGAACGTTGCCACGACCTTGGCGGTGTTGAAGCTCAAGGGCTACCCATTGTTGCCTGAGGAAGAGGAAATGTCGAAGCAGTTCCAAACGTTGAATGCTAAGTTGAGTGACCCCAGCGGCCCAGGGGGCAACTTGAGCGATCTTTTTGCCCGACTCGCTATCTTAAAGGAGAGAAGCGAGGATTTATCTTCTCATCTCGAGACATCCATTAATAAGATGAACGGTGGCTTGAGCAACATTACCAGCGAAGACTCGGCTAGCGTGCAGGATCCCTCGAACCAAACCGAGCAGATCATCCAGAGCTTGACCAAGATCCTCTACAAGCAGCAAGTTGGGCTCAGCTACCTCAACGACGTGGTCCAACAAGACTTGGCAATTGTGGAGAAGGAGAGCTAAAGAAGGATGCTTTCAGTGTATTAGAGAACTATATTTGGAACCCTTTGAAGTGCCTAGAGGGCTTGACGGGCTCGGGGATAGCCAAATCGTGGTTCAAGTCGCCAAGAGCAGACAACGCGAGGGCCGAAGCAGGGTCCACGTCCACGGCGACATCTGGCGAGTGGCTTGGCTTAAGGTGGCTCGGCATACCGTTTCTCGCAGACAATGGCACCAACTTGTGGATTTTCTGGAAGTTCTGGCGCAAGAGAGGAACAATGTCTCCAAGTGCATGGTCGCTTTGCATGGTGAAAAACGGCCGGTGCACTGTGGAAGGGCTGATGGAGTAAGTGCCAGCATAATCCTTGGCAAGTGTGTGTTTGAAGCGGACCTCGGTCTTGCCTGCCATGTACATGTCGTCATCTTCAATGTACGAGTACCGAGGGAGCCCGCATACCGATAGTAGGAAAGCCCGTAGTTCATCACGGCGCTGCTCCAAGTGGCTCGACAACTGGTGGTGGCCAACCCCAATCGGATTGTGCAGATTGAGTAGCGAAGCATGGTCCCACGAGCTGAACACCACCGTAAGCTTTTGTCTATAAATGTTTTGCTGGGACGCCGAAGCCGGCTCCATGTGGAAGTACTCAATGGGTGCTACTTTGCTGAAGCTCTGCTGGATGTACTCCACCTCCCTCGCACTGGTGGGCACCGGCGACATCCTGTATGTAACAGTCAAGGCATATTTGAAGTACAAGGTTCGCCTTAGAGCGAGCGACATGCTTGTGTGTACAGATGGGGGATGTAGAGATGGCCGTCGGGCAGACCCCAGGCCCGGTGTCCAGCGTAGTCGCGGCTCGATGCCCATGTCCTGCATACAGCCGCACGCTCAAGCAAGTGCACCTTCTAAGGCCTACAGTCTGCAATGGCTCTCCGTAGGCTCAGTGCCGACCTTTCCAGCGGGCTCAACCGGGATGTACTGGAGAATCTTCTGCGTGTGGCAGTCCAATTCTACAAGCAAAACTCCACCAAAGAGGCGTTTTGTGCGGCCACCAAGGCGCTAGGCTTCCCCACGGAGCTTTCCCGGTCGCTCTACGTGTTCATCAACGACAATATCGGGGAGTTGGACAAGGAGATGGAGTCCGAGGGCGGGCAGGCGAAGGCGTCGCTTTTGTTCGAGAAAAGCAGGCCAAAGGCCTCGACCAACGCTGTGCAAAAGGCCACTGCTCGAGACCCGGCCAGGGAGAAGCGGAAAAAACTCGCCGTGGACTACGACGACCTCCAGGATGAGCTCCCGGACGAGCTAACGGCTCCAGAGGACCTAGATACGGAAGAACGGCGCAAGCCGGCCAAAAAGATTACCTTCAAGAAGATCAAGAAGGCCGATGCACGCCGGTTGAAGGAAGACATGGGGCCAGGGCTTGAGAATGGCACTCAGAATACAGAACAGACGGAAGAGAACCTCACGCTGTGTATAGCACAGCTGGCAAATCAGCAGCTGCCTGTGCCAGAAAGCGTGGCATCTAAGGGCGCAGAAACAGCCCAAGGACAAGAGAAAGGCGAACAAATGACACACGCGGCTCCAGACCAGTTTGAAGCCGGCCCCAATTTATCAGAGCCAGAGTCAGACCCCGACGCAGATATTGAAAATGACCGTGAGTGGTACACTCTCGAAGACAACCCCACAGCAGACGTGGAGCAGTACTTGGATCTTGAGAACGAGTACAGGCCGAGGGGCAGGAGGCAACACCACAGGCCCCAGAGTAACGGCGGCGGGTTTGACCGATACGGAAACTACATTGATTATGACCACGGCGAGAGCCAGAACAGGGCCACGATTCCCATAGTCCCCCACTTCATCGTGCCTACGTTCTTGAAGGGCTCAGAGCACCACCTCACGCTTCAGTTCGACTCGGGTACCCGGAAAATCACATCCACCATCGATCCCGTCAAGGACCCGGAGTCGGAGTTGGCCAAGATGGCTCGAAACGGGAGCTTCATTGTCAAGGACCGGAAAGAGAAGAAGGAGCGAGCACAGCAGGCAAAAGAGCGGGTTTCCGAAGCCAAAGAGCGGGTTTTCGACGCCAAGGAGCCTGCGTCAGAGGTGAAGAAAGACAAATCCCGCGAGACTCCGGAAGACGCGGCGTACTCGTTCCAAGAAATCCAAGAACAGAGACGGTCTTTGCCTGCGTACAAGGCCCGGGCCGAGATTCTCCAGATGATCAACGAAAACCAAATCGTGGTGATTGTGGGAGAAACGGGGTCGGGAAAAACAACCCAGATCGCCCAGTTTCTATACGAAGAGGGCATGACCAAGAGCTTGGACAAGGACGGCTCGCGGCTCATGGTGGCTTGCACACAACCCCGCCGTGTGGCAGCCATGTCTGTTGCCAAGAGAGTTTCGGAGGAGGTCGGGTGCAAGTTGGGCGAAGACGTTGGCTACACCATCCGGTTCGAAGACAAGACGTCCCACCGCAAGACTCGCATCAAGTTCATGACAGAGGGTATCTTACTACGAGAAATGCTCCAGGACCCAGATTTGGAGCACTATTCTTGTGTGATTATGGACGAGGCCCACGAGCGGTCTCTTAACACAGATGTTCTTTTGGGACTCTTTCGCACGCTTCTCCGGCGCCGGCGAGACTTAAAACTCATTGTCACCAGTGCTACGATGAACTCGGACCGCTTTGTCAGGTTCTTCGGCAACGCCCCCCAGTACTTCATTCCGGGGCGGACTTTCCCTGTGGATGTTTTTTATGCCAAGTCCGGATGCATGGACTACGTGGAGACTGCAGTAAAGCAAGTGGTGACCATCCACCTTGCCAATAAGAAAGGTGATGGCGATGTGTTGGTGTTCATGACAGGCCAGGAAGATATCGAGGCAACGTGTGAGCTCATTCAGGAAAAATTGGCCATCTTGGAAAATCCCCCACCCTTGGACATCTATCCCATCTACTCCACGCTTCCCGCAGACCTCCAGAAGAAGATATTTACCAAGCAAAGCCACGACAGAAGAAAGGTCATCGTGGCCACCAATATAGCAGAGACTTCGTTGACCGTGGATGGCATCAAGTATGTCGTGGACTGTGGTTTGATGAAGATGAAGCTCTTCAACCCGAAATTGGGCATGGACGCATTGCAGGTTGTTCCGGTGTCCCAAGCGAATGCACAACAAAGAAGCGGAAGAGCCGGCAGAACAGGCCCGGGCATGGCCTATCGTTTATACACGGAAGGTGCCGCCAGCGCAGACCACATCTATGCACAGCCGATCCCGGAGATTCAGAGAACAAACCTCTCGTCGGTGATGCTTCTCCTCAAGACTCTCAAGGTCAACGACATCTTAAGTTTTCCTTTTCTCGACTCCCCTCCTCCAGACCTACTTAGCTGCTCTCTATACGAGTTGTGGGCTATGGGAGCACTCACCAAAGACGGTGATTTGACTGAATTGGGCAAGCAAATGAGCTCTTTTCCCATGGAGCCGACACTCGCCAAGGTGATTATATTGTCTTGCCAACAAAGGTTTGCATGCTCGCTCGAGATCATCACCATTGTGTCGATGTTATCTGTTCCCAGTGTTTTCCACCGGCCTAAGGAACGGGCCGATGAGGCAGATGCCATGAGAGAAAGGTTTCTGGTGGCCGATCTGGACCACCTCACTCTACTCAATGTCTACACGCAATGGGAGCAAAGAGCCAGGACCAAGAACATGAATCTGGCCAAGTTGGCCGCATGGAGCACCCGCCATTTCTTGCAGAACAAGTCCTTGTTGAGAGCCAAAGAGGTGCGCAACCAGCTCATGCTTATAATGAAGAAAGCAAACTATCCCATAGTCAAGGCCAAGTCTGACGTGGATATACGCAAATGTATCTGTGCTGCATACTACCACCAGCTGGCTACTTTGGCAAAAATGGGAGGCGGCGGAGGCGGCAGGGCTGAGTACTCCAACTTGAGGCAGCCGGCAATGTCCATGTACCTCCACCCCACATCTGCTTTGGTGGGCAGTGCGAGCTTGAGCCCGCTGTATGTTGTTTACGATGAGCTCGTCTTGACTAAGAAGGAGTATATGCAGTGTGTGACTTCCGTGGAGCCCGAGTGGCTCTTGGAGTACGGCTCCATCTTCTACGGTGTAAGTGCACGTGTGAGGAAAGAGTTGGAGGCAGAGAGAGGGCTCAAGATCATGGATGCCCAGGAATTGGAGCGTTCCATGGAGCCCGTACGAAAAGCGTCTACGAATACCCCAAAGAGATCTGTGCCAAACAAGACCCAAAAGTTCAAGCCCCGCAAATTCTAGCATCGGATGATTTCCTATCAGGGACAATTTCTGGCATTGCTATATACAAACGTGACTTTGGTCACTAAATAAGCTGGATATTGTCAATGAGCCTGGAATTTCCACCGGCTGCCTTTGGCACGGTGAAGGCCACAGAGACCGTGGCTCCGACATCGGGTGCCACGACCTCTAAATCCTCAAGGGTTTCCGGGTGCGAGATAGCCAAATACTCCAATTTCCAACTGCTGGGCGCAGACGAGTACACTTCGTTGATGGCCGCAAGAATGTCAGCTGAAGAGATGGAGTCTCGGGTCTTGGAGAGCTCCTGGAACTTTGTCTTGCCTGCACTTAAGCCCCGGTAGATCAAACTGCTTTCCTGTTTTGTCTCGTTGGACAAGTATGCATTTCGGGACAGCAAGGCCAAGCCATTGGGCTCACGGAAGGTGTCCAAGATTCGGACTTTTGTGTCGATCATCAAGTCCTTGACCAAGTTCTTGATCACCACACACTGCTGTGCGTCTTTCTGTCCGAAATAAACTCTGTCAGGAGTCACGATGTTCAATAACTTGGTGACCACGGTGGCCACACCGCGGAAGAACCCGGGCCTGCGGGCGCCCTCGAGTTGTTCAGAAGATCCGTGAACAGTAACAAAGGCGCCTTTTTGCAGATCCACATCTAGGACGATGCCGGAAGGATACAACTCAGAGACTTTTGGGATGAACACAGCATCCACTTTGTTTGCGCCAAAAGACGTCTCCAAAATCCGCAAGTCTTTCTCCAAGGTTCTCGGATAAGAGTCTAAATCTTCGTGGGGAGCAAACTGCGACGGGTTGACAAAAATGGACACCATGGTATGGTCGTTTTCGGCCATGCTCGTACTAATCAAATGGCAATGACCAGCATGGAGTGCCCCCATGGTGGGCACAAAACCCACACTTTGGTTCTTCAAAAGGCACAGCCGTCTCCATTGCCTGACCTGCAGCACGGTCCTTAGCAATTGCGTTGTGGACATTCTGGAGTCTGTGGAGGTATAGGATGGAGAGAGAAGAGGACAGATCCAGACAGATCAGAGACAGACAAATTCCACACAGGTTGCAGGGCGGTGTTTGGATGCAGGAAGGACAAATCAGAATCCTTGGTTTCAAGATCTCAAATAAAAGTCCACACGATGGGATGGATTTCGGCACCGGGATGGTGGAGATGAGCTGTGTCTAATGAACGATGCGCCAAGTTTTTCAATCGGTGCGGTGTCAAGAGATGCGACGCTTGAGCCGAGACGGCTTCCAAACAGGCCATATCGACACTCAAGCCATGTTGATACTCGAAAACATAATGAATATTTACTATTAGCTGATCATCCAGCTAATAAAGTTCCAAATACTCCTACACTACTTATTGCTAATGTTAATATTAATCCATAATTATGATCTGTTATAGTTATACCTGGTCCAAATGGTATCACTGATCAACATAATAATGCAGATATTAATGATATAATTGGACTTATAAATAAAATTAATTTATCTGCATGTGTAGGTATTATTATTTCTTTTAATAATAATTTTGCAGCATCTGCTATTGCCATTAAAATTCCATAATATCCAACGGAATTTGGACCCACACGACGTTGCATATAACCTAATGTTTTACGCTCAGCTACTGTTAAAAAAGCTACAGCTAATAACACTGATACAAACATTAATAATAATTCTAAAAATTGTAACATTTATCTTGTAATAGCTATAGCCCCTACAACAGATAATATTAATATTAAACCAGTAATTATTAATAATATAGCATATTCAGTATAGAATTGATTTCCTACTACTATTAATTCATTAACTGTATCATTAAATTCCATTATTATACCATTATAATTATAAGTTAAATCTAAAGGTATAAAACATACACATAATAAAGTTATTATTAATGGTGATACATTTCCTTGAGGTATATAATCTATTTTTAATAAAGATAATATAAATAAAAATAATATAGCAATTGCTCCTACATATATTAATATATATAAAATCCCCATTAACATAAAATCTTGATTATATAAAGATATAGCTGTACTTACAAATAATATTATTAGTCATACTATACTTTGTACTGGTGATAATAATCCCATAGCTAATAAACTGGATAATCCACTTATTATATTCATTTTTTTTAATTTATTTTTTAAATTCAATGAGATAGTCTTGCCAAAAGGCAAACTTGTATCGTCATTTTATAATATATACATTTTACGTTCATATTTGGAATTGAACCAAAATCGATGTATTAACAGTACATTGCTTTACCTTTAAGCTATATAAACTTACCTTAAAATAATGAAGCATAAAAAAGAGTTAAAATATCCATAAATTTTTAAAAATCCCACCAAAGGCGGGCATATAACTATCATTTTTTGTTATATAGATTATTTAATCATTTATATATAGATAATAACTCAACCCAAAATTATATATATCTCCCGGTCTACGGTCGGACATATTTTACAATTAAATCATCGGATGTTTAATCCCCTGAAAGGGGGATTAATTATATTTTTAATTTTTCGAAGACTTTCTACATCTTCTTCCTTAATAATTATACTCTTATTAATACTAATTTAGATTTTAAAGATTTAAATACTATGGCATAGGGCTGGAATTAGTGATTCTGAAATGTGTTTTAACGATAAATAATATAAAATTGAACTATCATTCCAAGAGCTTGAAAAAATTGGGAAAGAGATTTGGACAATCTAATTTTAACGGCTCAAAATTCCGGGTCAAATGGAGAGATTACGTCACCATTCGAGTGCTTGCGATACACTCACTACCAAGATGCTTGTTTCAAGTACGCTTGCTACCAAAGTGCTGGGGCATTTACAATACGAAAGGCGTGTCTCGGTCATCACCCACTAAGGGAACAAGCGGCACCAAAAAGCCAATGTCTCCAAGGGAAACGAAGCATGAGTACTAGATGCTCGTGGGGCAGTCCACCCTCAACCGAGGGAACTCCGATATGCAGGCACATCGGCCACTTCCCCACGTGTTCCCTGTTGAAATGTGAGGTGTGAATATGCGAGTGGGTACCTCGGGCCGGGTAAGTGAGAGCCTGGATAGGGCACTCTATATTGAGGGGTTCCCGCTCTGGTTTGAGGGGATTATCAATAAGGAACAGTTCATCAACGAGTTCTAGGTATTAGTTAGATACAGATAGAAAACAAGATGACTGAAGTGAAAACTGAAGACCAATAACATTACCATTCCCGTTTATGTGCAGTGGAAGCGCAACATTCCCGGTCTCTGCGATAACGAGGCCAAAATATAAAAAAGCAGTGTCCGGCAGCCTAATTGAGAGTTAGGTGATCTCAAGAGGAAATCGGAGGACGTTTAGAGTTGATTGACAGATTAAGCTGCACAGATAAAGACCGGACAATTGGACGGACCGAGACATCAAGCCAAATTAAACTCAAGTCGGAAATCAGATTCATGTTGGAGGAGAAAAAAGTGGCTCGCGCCGCTTGGCCTAGAGGTATAGGATCTACAGTTTCGTCGTCGGACCGGCTAGAAATTGCCTACTTGAAATTCTCCAATGAAGAGCCCGTACGAGCCCAAACTACCAGATTCAACTTCATCTTTGCTCACGGCAGTAGCCAGAACAAAAGCATCTGGAGAGTGCACATCGAGGAGCTCTTCAAAAGAAGCCAGTCTGCCTCGTGGCAAATCGGCTCCGTTGTTTCCGTAGACGCAGCCGGACACGGCGACTCGGGGCTTTTGAATAAGCACAAACTCTCGTGGGCCTACGACTGGAGAGACGGAGCAAAAGACTTGATTGAGGTGGTCAAGCACGAGGTGCAAACTACAGGTGATTTTGTCCCGGATGCGTATACACGGAATATCTTGGTGGGCCACTCGATGGGTGGGTACCACGGGACGTACGCTGCTGCCTTGGAGCCTTCGCTCTTCGACTCGTGCATTGCAGTGGAGCCGGTGATTTGCATTGTGCCGGACTTCAAGAATTCCTTCTGGCAGAGGGTACGCAAGTTGGAGAAGATTATTTTTGACGAGTTTCCATCGCAAAAGGCCGTTGATGTGTTCTTTAAGGAAAAGAGTTTTTACAAGACGCTCGATGCGCAGGTATTGGACGCTTTCATGGCCGATGAGGTCTACTGTGAGAATGGTAAATACAAGACCAAGTCCACCCACAGGGCCCAGATGTCGGTGTACCTCGGGGGGATGTTTTTCCTCCGCTACGGGATGGCCATCTTGCCGCATATACAGGTGCCGTACCTTTTGGTGATTGGTACAGACGCTCAGGGGAACAATCCAGACTTGTTGGACTTCATGCAGAAGCACATTCCGGGGCACTTGTTCGAACATGTCCAGTTGGAGGGCGACCACTTGGTCCATGCCCAAAATGTCCAAGGCACCGTGGACTTGATCATGAATTATGTGCAGAAAAGAGCACAGTACCTCGAAGAGCACCGGGCCAGCTTTCCCGAGGTGAAGTTCATGGGCAAGCCACAGCAAATGGTGGAGGAAATGTTCCAGTTCATGAGAGCAGGCGACGAGGCAAATGCGTACTGGTACGACCGGCCCAAGCCCAAGATGTGATTATGCTAGATAGACTAGTGCAGGCTCGTGCCAGGCTAGACAGGCTATGCAGATTAATCACTAATTAGACCAATATTGTTAGATTCTTTGATAACGTCTAGTACTTTGTAGTTCCATGTATTTGTTCGTTGATGCCTCCTTACAAGAGGAATCCCGGGGCCTATATATAGGCGAATCGCTCGGCATTCGGCTGTTCGGCTGTTCAAATGCCGAGGTAGAGCCCATTATTACTCCCATGTCTCCCTTCCAGAAGACTTTCGAACAGCGTGGCTTTATCTGATCCTGATGGGTAGTGTGTTACCCATCGGGGGTCTAAAATATCTACTTCCGCACTCAGTAGCTTGGGATGAGATGAGGCATCGGGTCACGTGCCGCGATACTCACGAAAAAAATGTCTCGGTCTCTTCTCTAACCGCAACCATGGCTAGCAAGGAGACCGTTTTGGCGTACATTGCCAAGTACCTCGAGACCAATGATGACCTCAAGAAGACCCGCAAGTACTTGAAAGAGTACCTTGACAAAGAGAAAATCACCTTGCCGTCTGTGAACGGATCTTTGGAGACGATATTGTCTTCCAGCTCCAGTTCTGACTCCAGCTCCAGTTCTGACTCCAGCTCCAGTTCTGACTCCAGCTCCGACTCTGATTCCAGTTCCAGCTCTAGTTCTAGTTCCAGCTCCGACTCCAGCTCCGACTCCAGCTCCGACTCCAGTTCTGACTCCAGCTCTGACTCCAGCTCCGATTCTGATTCCAGCTCTAGTTCTGACTCCAGCTCCGACTCTGATTCCAGTTCCAGCTCCGACTCCGACTCCGACTCCGACTCTAGCTCGAGCTCCACTAGCTCGGACTCCTCCGACTCCGACTCCAACACCAAACTGTCAAAGAGAAAGCTGCAGGAAACGGAGGCAGCCACCAAAAAGCAAAAGACAGAGCCATCGGCGTCGGCTACCCAGGTCAAGAAATTGATCCCAGCCACCCCCGAGCCGGAACTAGGCGCCGGTCAAAGAAAGCATTTTTCCCGCATTGACCGGTCCACCATTCTGTTCGAAGACGGCGCTCTTCAAGACAACACATACAAAGGTGCCGCAGGCACATGGGGTGAGTTGGCCAACGAGAAGTTGATGCAGGTGCGGGGCAAGGATTTCACCAAGAACAAGAACAAGATGAAGAAGGGTTCTTACCGAGGCGGCTCCATCACCATGACGTCCGGGTCGTATAAATTCACCGATTAGTAGCATATCATATTTAGTTCTCATCAGTTAGTTCACGTAGTCTCTGTCTCACTTAGTTCTTATTCCTTATTCCTTATTCCTTATTCCTTATTCCTTAGTCCATCACTCAATTTCGCTTAGTCCATCTATGTCTATGGAAAAAGCCAACTCAGTGTATTGTTAAGTCACTCAGTTGTCAGTCTCACTCAGTCTATCACCTCCAAGTGTACATTGATCAGTACACTGTATCCGAATTAGTCAATGATAAGTAGCTATGAGTTGGTCTGTCAAATTCTATCACTAGTTAGCCTCACTCATTAGCCTGATACTAGTCTCAATGTCTCACAGTCCATCACTGGGAAATCTACCACCGGAGTCACTTTCTGGGTCCACCACCAAATATCATTAATCCACTTTATCTATCATTGGTTAGTACACCTCAGTCTAGTTGGTCACTTAGTCTCATTTCGTCTCACTTTTCTACCTCTACTAAGTCCATCACTCACCATCACTGAGTCCACTATTTAGTCTATCACCACTCTCACTTAGCCATTAGTCCACTACTTAGTCAATGGTCCTTGTCTACCCTTAGCCACTAGTCCTTGTCACCACTAGTCCTTGTCACCACTAGTCATTGTCACCACTAGTTAGTCCAGTCTCTTTTGCAGCTGCTCGCGCGCCTGCACGCACACATCACCGGCCTACTACGCACCCACGCTTAGTCATCCCCTCACCTCTTCATCTTCTGCACTCAATGGCTAGAGTCAACTACGCCGAGTTAGAAAGGGGCAACTACTCCGACGTCGACTCCGACGACTCGCACGACGGCAACTACAAGGCCAAGGACGACGACTATGCGTATGGCCAGCGGCCCAAGCGGAAGACCGGGCCCAAGCCCAAGAGACCCGTGGCTCAGCACAAGCCCGGCCAAGCCGCCACCCGAAAGAGACCCGACCCTACGGATCTCCAGGATGCCGCTGTGAAGAGACAGAGGTACGATGACGCCACAAACCACATCAACGACATGCTCTCGGATGAGAACTTGGAGGAGGACGAGTTCATCGAAGTGAGCAATGCCGATGCCCCCCAGGACTACGTCCCGGATGCGGTCTCCAAGGTCTTTGGAAGGCTGGACTTTCTGTACTTGAAACTCAAGCCCGACCACTTTTCTCGGCCCGTGTGGATCTCTCCCAGTGACGGACGAATCTTCTTGGAGTCGTTCTCGCCTTTGGCTGAGCAAGCGCAGGACTTCTTGATAACGGTGGCCGAACCCCGCTCTCGGCCCTCTCATATCCACGAATATGCCATTACCTCCTACTCACTCAACGGTGCAGTGTCTGTGGGCTTGGAGACGGAGGATATCATTTCAGTGTTGACGAGGCTCTCCAAGACCCCTGTTCCTGAGTCGTTCCTCAAGTTCATCCGCGATGCCACCGAGAATATCGGCAAAGTCAAGCTTGTTTTGAAGCACAATAAGTATTTCATGGAGAGCACCCAGGCTGACACTTTGCAGGTGCTTTTGAAGGACCCAGTCATCGGGCCTCTCCGGGTGGTTTCTTCGGATGCGGCTGAGGCTGAAAAGGGCCTCACCATGGCCGATGCTCCCAACAAAGGCGACTTGGTGATTCCGGGCACGTCCAAAGCACCCAATGCCGGAAAGGACGGCCAGGAAAAGGTCGAGGATATTTTCGCCTCGGTGGTGGGCAAGAAGGCCGAGGATGACGACGACGATGGCTTGGATAAAGTGCACTCGTTCGAAATTTCCAGTGACTCGGTGGAAGTGGTCAAGAAGCGGTGTAACGAAATCGACTACCCTGTTTTGGAGGAGTACGATTTCCGTAACGACCATCTGAACGCAAACCTCGAGATTGACTTGAAGCCTTCTACGCAGATCAGACCATACCAAGAGAAGTCCTTGTCCAAAATGTTTGGTAACGGAAGAGCCCGATCCGGTGTGATTGTGTTGCCTTGTGGAGCTGGAAAAACCTTGGTGGGTATCACTGCTGCCTGCACCATCAAAAAGTCAGTGATCGTTTTATGCACGTCTTCTGTGTCTGTTATGCAATGGAGGCAACAGTTCTTGCAGTGGTGTACTATTCAACCAGAGAATGTTGCCGTGTTCACCTCGGAGAATAAGGAAATGTTTTCAAGTGATGCTGGGTTGGTCGTTTCCACGTACTCGATGGTGGCCAATACCAGAAACAGGTCGCATGACTCGCAGAAGGTGATGGATTTTTTGACTGGTAGAGAATGGGGTTTCATCATTTTGGATGAGGTTCACGTGGTGCCAGCTGCCATGTTCAGAAGAGTCGTCAGTACCATTGCAGCGCATGCCAAGTTGGGACTTACGGCCACGTTGGTCCGTGAAGATGAGAAGATTTACGATTTGAACTTTTTGATTGGTCCCAAGCTATATGAAGCCAATTGGATGGAGCTTGCGCAAAAGGGCCACATTGCCAATGTCCAATGTGCAGAGGTTTGGTGCCCCATGACCGCGGAGTTCTACCAAGAGTACTTACGTGAAAGTGCCCGGAAGAGAATGTTGCTTTACATCATGAACCCCACCAAGTTCCAGGCATGTCAGTTTTTGATCCACTACCACGAAAAGAGAGGAGACAAGATCATTGTGTTCAGCGACAATGTGTACGCTTTGCAAGAGTATGCTTTGAAGTTAAGCAAGCCATTCATTTACGGTGCAACACCGCAGCAAGAGAGAATGACCATTTTACAGAACTTCCAGCACAATGACCAAGTCAATACCATCTTCCTCTCAAAAGTCGGAGACACCTCGATTGACTTGCCCGAAGCAACATGTTTGATTCAGATCTCTTCGCATTACGGTTCCAGAAGACAAGAGGCACAACGACTCGGGAGAATTCTTCGAGCAAAAAGACGTAACGACGAAGGCTTTAACGCATTTTTCTACTCGTTGGTGTCCAAGGACACACAGGAGATGTACTATTCAACCAAGAGACAGGCATTCTTGGTCGATCAAGGTTACGCGTTTAAGGTGATCACACATTTGAGTGGCATGTCACAGCTCCCAGACTTGGCATACTCTTCAGCCAGAGAAAGAAGAGAGTTGTTACAGCAGGTTCTCTTGAAAAACGAAGATGCAGCCGGCGTGGAAATTGGTGACGATGAAGGCACGAACTTTGCCTCGAAGGAAAAGAGGCTCAAGTTCGAGGGCAGCAGTGCTTCGCGAGCACCTGGGTCTCTTGCTGGATTGGCTGGTGGAGAGGACATGGCCTACATTGAGTACAACAAGAACAAGAACAAGGAGCTCAAGGAGCACCATCCATTGATTCAGAAGATGTACTACAAAAAGAAGAGATGAAGAGGTGAGTTGTCTTGGATAAAGTCTCACAAAAGGTGAGTGCAAGGTCGTAATGATGGGATATGTAACATAGAATAAAGAGTCGAAGAACATTAGCGATACTCGACACAAGAAACGTTAATCGTAGGAAGTGCCAACAAAATTGCCAAACTCCTCATCGTCAAAGTCAGAGTCCGGGCTGTCCTGCAGAATGTTAAAGTTTGCCAGAAGCTTCAGCTGCAAGCCAGCTAGATACTCGTCGTATGCAAATTTCTCCTGGAAGCTGCGGAAATGCCGCTTATATAGTGCCACACTCTCTGAGAACCTCGACGCAGTGGCCAGGTCTTTCAAATGAAGGCCTAGCGCTACCTGGAGAAGAAAGCCCTTGTCACTATCTCGAAACGGATGGTATCCTGTGTCCGGCAACTGCGCCACGATCTTGTAGTGTTTCGCCGACTCCTGGCTCATAAGCAATGTGTCTGAGTGGTCATTAGCGATGGACGAGTCCAACTTGGACTCGGATAGCGGGTTGTACCACACCTCGGCCCACACCACCTCTGTAGCGAGGTCGGCAAACTCCAGCAGTAGCAAGCCCGAGTCCTCGCGGTTGAAGAGCTCGATTTTGAGCCGGAGCGAGAGCTGTTGTGGGATCGAGCCATCACTTAGGGCCGCCGTGTCCTCTTGTTCTATTAAGCGCAAAGAACCGTTCCACACAACAGCGCTTGGGTCCCAGTTCCGGAGGAGGGCATCTCCAGGAGGGATTTTGAAGAGCGTGACCCCGTCCGCTTCAAAGAGCACGGTTTTGATTAACATGGACGGAGGAGTGATGAAAGCTCAAGTGGCCGCTCACTATAGCAAGGGACCGTGGCATTTACACCTGCGCGCATACCAAGACACTCTCTGACAAATCATCTGGAGTCGGCCAAAAATCGAAAAACATGCGGGAGTAGGGACAGTTGTTAATTGGAGAAAGGTGAAGAAATGGATATACAACAGACGTGAAACCAGTGCTACTGGGACATCACTGGGGAGATAGCTTTTCGATGTGCATAGCTCGACTGTATAAGCATTCACATTTCTTTCTAGACTAACTTGAAGACTAACTTGTAGATAACATCCAGACTGACTTGTAGTTAACTTGTAGAACTTGTAACTTGTAGAACTTGTAACTTGTAGAACTTGTAACTTGTAGAACTTGTAACTTGTAGAACTTGTAACTTGTAGTTATCTTGTAGTTGTAGACTAACTTGTAGTTAACTGGTAGACTAGAAACTGGTTTCATCTAGAAACTGTTTATCTACTACTCTGCAGTATCATTAATTCTTGGACATCTATATACAGCTAATACCCTCTTCTCTTTGCGTCGGTGATCTGAGACATCAAGTCCGAGAAGCCCCGGGCAAAGTGCCGTCTCCACCACTGTCTCTTCTTCTCCTTCTGATACTTGGCCGGACGGATGTATCTTTTCTGGTAGTGCCACTGCTGTCTGATATTGTTGGTCTTGATGATCAGATACACGCTTCCGATGGCGTAGCCCACGTTCTGGAACTTGACATCCACGGCTCTACCACTGGAGGGACCCGAGATGTTGATGGACTTGGCCACGTCCCGGGGGTCCTTGACCTCGTCACCAAGCAAGTAGTCCAGGTACCGCTGCACGCCCGGCTCCTTGTCGAGTTGTGGGGTTTTGGAGAGTAACTCGTCGATCTCGACCATGGTGGAGCTCTGCTTGGCTTTGCCCTGCTCTGCGTCTTTGAGCTCGCTGAAAATATTGCTGCGCATGAGGCCCTGCGAGAAGAGGCGCGTTCCTCCCGACACTCTTAGAAGCGGCACTGCTCTTATGGAGGAAAGCATGGGTAGAGGAGGAGTGGGTGGAGGATTTCTGGTGAGAAATTTGGTGCGCCCCGTGCAGGTCTGCGTGGCTACGTCTCTGGTGCGCTCCACAAGTTATGTATTGAAGGGATGCAAGTGACGTCACGAACGTCTCTCCGTATATATTAGAGCCTCTAAAGTGAAGCATCATGGAAGCCTGGTTCTCGAAGCCTGTACACTTGTCATCCTCATGCTTTCTTGACCACCGGCTTTTTCAAGAGTTTCTTGTCTTTCTTAGCATCCGGCTTGCCGTTGTAGGCCTTGTGTACACGCTGCTCCAAGAGAATGCGGTTGTTCCGGATGGTGATCTCCTTGGCCTCCAAGGCCTTGAGCTGGTCCTCCTTGTTTTTGAAGTCACACAATGCAGTTTTGCTGGACTTCTTGAAGTACTTGATGTCGCCAAACTGCTTGATCAATGCGCTCTTCAACTCGTCCTCTTCCACCTCCACGTTCTTGATGTAAATTGGGTACCACTCCTCCTTCTTGTAGCGTATGTTTTGAGCAGTCTGCGGAGGAGATGGGTACTTCTTGACCACGGGCGTGGCTTTGATACTGGCGGCGCCCGCGGCTCCGACGCTGGCTGCTGGGGTGCTGGCAGCTACGCTTCTGGAGGAAGTCTTGGGCTCGATGGCTGCTAATGTGGCCCATGTGGGTTTCTGTGCCGGTGCATCCGCTTCCTTCTTGGGCTCGGGTTCCCGAGGCTCTGGCTCGCTTTTGGTTTCCACAGATGCTTCGCTCGGGGCTTCGCTTGCAACCTCACTGCCGGCGGATTTGGCCTCGGTGGCTTGGGTTTCTTCCTTCTCTACCTTTTCCGGTGTAGCTTCAACATTCTCCTCAGCTTTTTCTGGTGCCACTTCAGCTTTCTCTTGCGCCAATGAATCTTGTGCAGATGGCTCTGGTGCGGATGGTTCTGGGGCCTGTGCTTCTTTTTCTTCAGCCTCCACCGTCACAACGTTGGTCTCGACATATTCCTCCGTCAAGTCAAGAAACTTCAAAATATCGTTCAGCACGTCATACACCGTGTGTTCCTTGGAGGTCAAGATGAACGTCTGCACAAAATGCTTCAAATTGGACGCGCCTTTCTTCCAGTTACCGGAGACCATAATTAAAATGGAGCCGCCAGCCGAGTTCTGAAACTCGGCGCTTTCAATAACAATCTTGTTGATCTCTGGCGATTCGGAGCTCTTGAAAAACTGTGTGATGGAGTCGTTTCCGCGAGCCACATGCGCTGTCTTCACGCTACGCTGTTCTTCATCTCCGTTTTGCTCGGGAAAAGCCTCATGGTAAATCACAGCCTCCTTGTCGTAAAGTTCGTAGAGTTTTTTTATATCGGTGGTGTATACGCTGTAGTATCTCTGGATGAAGAGCCAGCCAATGGATTCGATGGGCACGTCTTTGGGGTCTGCTATTTTGACCTGCTCTTCGACAGCAATCTTTTCTGGTTCGGAAGGCGCCATTGGGTGGGATTATTGGGTGGAGTAGGGGGCCGTTTGTGGGGTATGGAGCAGGGTCCAAAGGTAGTCTGGCGATTACCTCAGATTTTTTCACCGTTTTCCGCCGTGCGCGCGTGCAGGAACCCACCGATTTGGTCACAGAAGCAATGAATTTACTGGCATACATAGTGAGTCGACGCTCTCTGGAGGCAAGCTAGAGCGTGGTGCCCATGATCCGAGTTGAACAGAACTATTGTTCAGTCACATTAAAAGCCTGAAAGAAGATGAAGCTTGCAGTAGATCTGGCTGTATGGTTCATGCCTTACAGTCACCGTAGTCAATGGACCAGCCCAGCGAAACAGTCTCCAGAACCCCAGGCAGAGCAATTGGGAACTTCAACAGCCATGAGAGCGATCCTGAAACTGATGCGAGAAAAGCGATCTGAATGGAGGTGCTTTGAAAAACGCGATCTGACAAATGTGCTCTGGACTAAATGTGACTTCCGGGATCGGCATAAGCTAGTCTTGTCTGAAAGCTGACTACTTTAAATAGTCACTAGCAGCCTTCAAGAACTTCATGCAACTATCACTAGCTATCCGACAGACCCCGATTAACTCTGATTCTCCGGCCGCCCGACTAGCACAGCAGTAGCTCATACTGGGACATGTTGACGCTAGTTCACCTCACGGAGCAACTCCTCTAGAATTTTGTTCTCAGTGTCGGCCTTGTTGCTGACACCGTTGAACGACTTGATGCCCATTCTCCGCAACACATCAATGGTGGTGTTTCTGGGAAAGCCCATGTTCTCGAATTGACACACAATCTCGTCGTCGATGCCATACAACGCCGAGTCGCTCAACGCAGCCTTGGCGCCCAGGCCGTCATCCAGGGCATAGACTTTGGTCCAGTAGCGGGCCGTCTCTTCGAAGCCAGCATGGTTGCTGATGTAATGCTTGGCCACCTCAGCGTCCTGCGGGTCGTTGGGCTCCGGCGACTGTAGCAACGACTGCAAGGAAATCAAGGACGACTTCAAGGTCAAGATCGGCGTCCATGCGTCCTTGAGGATATCCAAGCAGATGGCGCCCGTGACCGACGAGATGTTTGGGTGGTAGATTTTGGTGATGAACTTCATGATGGGCGGCTTGAACGGGTACTCGTTGGGGATATTGATGTCGACCTTGAACACGCCGTTCTCGTAGGGGGTTCCGGGAGGGCCGTTGAAATAGCCAGTCAAGTGGGTCAAGTCGTTTTCGTTGACCAAAACAAGCGACACTCCGGACTTGGAGTCCTGGCGACACTCCTCGAGCTCCTTAGCAATACGTTTGACTCTCGACATGGTTGAGGTTTTGTGTTATCACAGGGCGGTTTCGGCTCTTATACGCGACAGAGACACCTCACATTTCAACAGTTTTTTCCCTAGCTTGGTGGCGCGCTATTCCAGTCCACAGACTGCGTGTACTGCTAGCGGAAGCTACCACTTCTTTGGATCCAATGCCAACATTCCGTTCAACCTCAGATAGGGGAAGGCGCCTTTCAAGGAGCACGTAATTGAAGGAGTAATTGGGATTAATGGCTTTCATTGGGTGTATGAATTGAGATTGAATTGGATGTAGAGTAGCTTAAATTAATGGAATTAAGTGCATCTGGTGGTGTACTTGAGAAGTGGTGTAGTCGAGAAGTGGTGTACTCGAGAAGTGGTGTACTCGAGAAGTGGTGTACTCGAGAAGTGGTGTATTTGGTGCAGTGAGTGGTGAAATAATAACCCAGTGATGAAATGGTATCAAATGTGACGGTAACGATCAAGCATGGTGTCAAACCATGGACACGCATCTAATCCGGTAGATGAACTGTGATGAATGTCGAAGCCATAGTCGTGGGGGATGAAACTACAGTGAGAAGGTGGATGAGTTGCTGAAGTTCTGCGAATCCATCCGTCTTGCAAATGAAGTGGTGTTGGCTACCATACCGAGAGCCTAGGTCTGTAGGATTGTCTAGTGATTTTCTGGTGATTGTCTAGTCTGTCTGTCTGTCTGTCTGTCTGTCTGTCTGTCTGTCTGTCTGTCTGTCTGTCTGTCTGTCCTCTGAAATCAAGGATTCAAGTCTCACTATGGCATAGCGAATAACTGTAGGTCTACTTACACTGTTCCTCTTGGCACGGGTCTGATGCCTGATTGCTTTGCGTCTGCCACGAATCGTGACATTCGGAAACTTCACGCGAGAAGAAACTATGAACATTGTATTTAAGTTTAAGTTTGGGACTGTTCCCTGCGGAGAAGGGCTGGGGAAATAATCAAACTCTAATTGCGTGTGCCATTATGTGCCAAACTCCAAATGCAGAAGATGCATAGAGGGGAACCTGCGGATAGGAATCAAAGGAAGGTAAATCAGTTGAGCTAGAAGATGCAGACGGTTCTATGACCTGGGGGTGGCCTAGCTAATGGTGCTTCCACGGTTCTAGAAGTCGAGCTAGGAACGAGTCCGTTGCTTAGATATCCAAAACCTTTGATCTCAGAAACGCCATGAATGAAGGAATGAAGGAATGAAGGTGCAGTGGGGTAAAGTGATAGCATGAATCGCACCTGCCAAGTTGATGTTACTCTATTCTTACTCTATGCTATTGCTTTGGAGAGCACCGCAAATAACGCTTTAGTTTCCTCCGAGGCGTTCTTCACAAACAGAAGACTGTGGAAGTCATACTCTGAGCTGGACAAGATCTGCGTCAACACAACCGTGAGGCCCCATGGATGCGGCTTGTTCACCACATGCCTCTCGAGCAACACTCTCACCGTGATTTCCTGCACTTCTTCATGGACACTTTCTGATGCCCAGATGCTACCGGACGAGAATGCGTACGTCACAAAGTTGACAAACCACTGTGTGTGGCTGTTGGCGTACCGTAATTGGTTCATGATGGCGTCCATGATGTGGAACCGGAACTCGGTATCGCCTTGGTTGATGAGCTCAACAATCAAAGACGCTTGCGATGACTTGCTGCTGAACCCTGACGTTGACAACCGGTCTTCCGCCGCCGATACTCCAATATGCAACACCAATGCGTTGATGAGCTTGACGTTGAAGTTTACTGTGTCAAAGCCGAAGCTCGATACTTCCTTTGGGTGATTCAACCTCATACCCGCATAGATTGTCCGCAACAAGGCTGCTGCCGGGATCCGTAGGTAGTTCTCCACTGGCTTTCTTGTTCCAACCTTAGCCAAATCCTCCAATGGTAGGTAGTGAAGTTCGGGCGCAATCTGGCACTCTGCAAGTTTCTGCATGTCCAAATCTTTCTGATAGGGGCTCACGGGTTTCACCGATTTGGGCGTAGCCGATAAAATGATGTTCTTGACTTGAACATAGTTTGCAGGAACGGCAGACACCAACTGATAGTGGCAGTCAATCAAGAACTGAGGCTGGTCATGCGAAAGAGCGGTAAACACTCTGTTGATAGCCTTGAAGATCACACTTATCACATCCTGCTGTGCGGATCTATCCTTGGAGTAGACGTTTTGGAACTTCAAGAGGGACATGAGAAGCTTCACGGCGATGTTGTAGCCCGCCTTTTCTGGAAGCTCAAGAATTCTAGGCAAGAACATTCTGTGACTAATGAGCGAGATCCATGCGAAAGTGAATCCCAGTAAGATGATAGGCTGGATGGAGTTTAGCACGTCTCCGAGCAACGTGTAAAACTTAAGGTCCAAGTGCGTCGTGGCTTCGGCATCAAGAACAGATGCGTCACACCAAACGCACATAAGAGACGAGAAGAACTTGAAGTAAGCTCTTTCATTCCATGTAGCCTTGGAACCTTCGTGCTCTTCGATCATAGCAGCAGAAATCACACCGAATATATCCTTCAAATAGTCAATGGCCTCCGCACTATGGGCCTTGCTGAACCTCAAGATGATTCTCACAATCAAAATGGCGAGACAGTCGACGGAGAGGTATACCTCTCTTTGAGTCCGGCTCCTGATTTCATGTTCGGTGATGAAAGCTGTAGTAGCAATTTCCGTTGCTGCTTTGAAGAACAACTGGAATTTCTTGGGGTCCGTGAGAATACCGCAGTAGAACAATCTGTCAATAAAGGACATCTGCAATTGCATGTGTTCCTCGCTGTGGCCGAGAAGCTTGACCCACTCCACGAAAATGTAACCCATTTGCACAAACCCTTCAGCTTCTTTGCTCTTGAGACTTGGCAAAAGTGGAACGTTTGTTCTGTTGAGAAGCTCGAAGAGTTCATTCCGCAAAGCGAGTGCTTGTTGATGCTCCTCGGTATTCTCAGGCTTGTAATTCATGAGAGCATCCAAAGTACAAGCAAATTCCGACCGTAAAGCAATTGGCCTCACACCTTCGGCACTGAAGACATTCAACAATAAGCTCGCTGCGAATTTCACGAGAACTGGACTGTTACCTTCGCTGATGAGCTTTCCGATGGAACCATCTAACTTGATGGGAGAAACAAGTTGCACTTTTAAAAGAGAGAAGATCACCGGCATATTGAATTTTCTCTGGTCCACAGAATGGACCATCCACCACGTGACATCCTTGGCTGTTGATGGGGAACACTCACAAAGCTTGTCGAGCATCACCACATAAATCTCATTGCTCATTGGGTTCTCGTTGACTTGGGTAAACAAGCAATTCACCGCGTACTGAGCTACCTTCAATAATAACTCCGGATGTTTAAAGGAATTGTTCTGACAAATTGTCAAGATCTGTGTGAGAGCCATTAAAATCGGATGGTCTCCACTCAAGTCACTCAAAGTCGTTTCCTTGGTGTTTGATAGTAAGCTTATCAATTTGTCACTCATTTGAGTAATCACACCGAAGAGCTGATCAGGAGTGACAGTGTCATCCGCAAATGTGTGCCCACCATCGATACTAGTTTGAGGAACCAAATTAGTAGGTCTGAAGTCCTGGTTTTGGGAAAGTGCAACTTGAGATGCCTGTGGAGTTTGGCCCTTAAGAAGCTGTTGGTGCAATTGTTGTTGCTGAAGTTGTTGAAAATGCTGCATTTGGGATTGTGTTGGTTGCTCTGGTTTTTGAGAAAGTTGCTGATGTTGTGCCAATGCATGAGGGTTATTGACATGACTAGCTTGCGAAGGGTGGGGCTGTGGTCCTTGCTGAGATCCAGCCAATTGGTCGGGTCTGGAAACATAGGAGTTTGAGCCGAATCCCATGTAAATGCTAAGTTGACTATCACGGAGACCATCAGACTGCAATCCAAGTGGAGGAGGTAATCTAAGGGCATAATCCGGAAGGCTTTCATCTAAGAACGGCTTGTTTGGAGCATGACGTTCACGAAGAGCAACCTGGGAGCGCATTCTCTCCTCAATCAAATCGCTGACATTGCCAACCGCCAAGTTTTCGACCACTTCAATACATAAGTCCACATTGCTTTGGATAGCAATACTCAAATCAGACAATGGCATCTCGTTAGGGTTGAGCTGCTTCCCCAATAGTTGGATCATTGTGGCTTCGATGGTCTCTACCAAAATTTTGCGACCACTACATATCACCATGCTATGCGCAAGCTGCTGGGCCAAAATTTGGTAACTCTTCCTGAATTTGCCAACATCTGCCTCCGTAGCAAAATCCTTTCTGATCAAAGCTTCCACTGTAGTCAAGACAGCCTCCGAAACTCGGGTTAAGATTGGGACCGCGCATTCCCTGACGGCCCGTGCAAGCGAAGCTTGGAAAGCTCTTCTCAAGTTTGGGTTCTGAGTGAAAATCGTGTTTCCTTGCAATTTGGTAAACTGTGCATCCAACTGGTTAGCTGGCGCCACGTGTGGTATCTGCTCATCCATTTGCCTAACTTGTTGGTATTGTTGGAATTGCTGCTGTTGCATCAAAGCGGCTTGCTGTTGCATTTGCTGTTGCATCTTCAAGCTCTGCTCTGGGCCATCAATTGGCATGCCAGGGATGTCCATAACAAGGTTTGTATCTGGTTTGATACCGAACATGGCGGCCAATGCATCTGGGTTCGGGTTGTGCGTTCTGACTAAAGTAGACGCCTCGACGTTTTTGATTTTCATGTCGAAGGCATTTAATAACACTTCAATTTCAAATTTGAGGTTAAGCTTCAAATCTGCGCACTCGTAAAGTTCCGCTAAAACTTTGATAATTCCGAGAACCCATGGGTTTGGCGAACGAAAGATCCTAGAGTGGCTAGCCTGCTCGAGAATCTTACACACCAAAGGAATCACAATGTGCAATGTTTTGAAGTCAAAAGCCTCCACCAACAAGTATTTCAAAGCCACTTGGTCTCTCTTCAAAGGTTTATCGTTGGCCAAGGTGATCTTTCCCAACCATGAACCTAAGTTTTTCAAGTGTAGCCTCTCAGTCGCGGTGTCTTTGAAGCTTCTCAATAACTTCTCAATTTCCAAAAGGGTAGTGTCCAAGACATACTCGTAGAAAATGGCGTTCTTAAGAGCAAACACCAAATTGGAATATAACGTGTGGTTGTTGGGCTCTGTTTTTGCTCTCTCTTTCACCAAGTAATTGGCGAACCATGCAAAGTATTTTTCGGCGAATAAATCTTCGACTTCCGCCAACTTATCATACATATTATCCGATGTCATATTGTTCACAAAGAACAACAATTTGTCGGACACATATTCCCCAGGCTCCTCTTGAGAAGCAAAGCCCACAGTTTTCTTGACGGCCGTGATCGAATTATATTTCACAATTAGTTCATGCCTGCCCGGGTGGGGGGCTTCACTTGACTGCGAGCCAGGTTGCGAGTTTGATTCTGGACACGCAATACCGTTCGAAGCATCTTTGACGATTTGATACATCTTGGCATGTGCCGACAATGATTGACATTTCAACAAGTGCTTGCAGTACATTGGATATTCATGCAATCTGGACTTGAAGTTGTACAATGACTGCACAGCAAACTTGAACATATGTGAGTCTTGAGGCTGGTTGCACGATTCCCAAATGAAGTTGAGGGCAACAGTCAAAGTGGTTCCTTGAATCAAATCTTTTTGAAGAAGAGCACCAAACAAAAGTGATGTCGATGCTAATGCTGTCAACGGATACTCGGAGAAGAACCTGTACTCGTCAATTAAAGAATGGATCATGCATGCAAAAACATCTTGATCATGGGGATCATCGCTGACTTTCATTCTAGTAAGCATGTCCACAATTTCCTTGATGTCCATCTCCTTATTGTACATCTTGGAGTAGTAATTCTTCATTTCCTGTTCCACCTGGGGTGGGAAGGCATTAGAAAAGGCCTCTTCGTTGGCAAGAATGGCTGCATCATGACCAGTGCCGAAATTGATGAGCCTTGGGTAAGTGGTCAATAGCGACAATTGCAAGTTTTTGAGTCGCTCAGGATCGATCAAGCCTTGCGAGCCTTTCAAGATCTCCAAAAGTGCGTACATCACAGACACCTTGATGGGCTTGCTCGTGGTAAGCGGTTGGCCATTTGCCTGTTGACACACCTCGAAATCTTGAGCAATTCTGGCTTCCAAGCGATCAACCAAAGCCACATACGCAATTGGCTTCAACTTCTGGTTCTTGAGATCTGCTTCGATTGCAGACTTCACATCAAATGAGTGATTGGATGCCTCGATTATGAAAGTTAAGTAAAGCGCATATGTCATGGATTTTGCCTTGCTTGTGAGTTCATCAAACAAGTTGAACAACGTGGCCACTTGCACCACCTTGGTGAGAGACTCTGCGTTGAGTCTGTTGGTATGGTACTCGATTAACTTGGCAATTGCCAATTGGATATCGAATTCTTTGAATTTAATGAGGACCTTACCCAACTGCATCAAATTGGTGTCGACTAAGGGCCTATCCATCATGAAAGCAAATAAACGGTCGATGCGATCAAGAGTGTATCCGTTTTTGTCCGGGATAGCCAAAGCTCCTGCGATGACGTGATGGGGCTCAGATCTGCAATGCAATTCAAAAAATTGGGTGAGCCAAGAGTCAAGCTTGCGGTCACCCTCAGATTGAGATTTGACTTTCTGCGAGCTTTGCGAGTTGATCTTGGCGATCACTTGAACTTCGAGCTTGGCGATGTTGACAAACTTCAAAAGCTCTGGATCATTATTGACCTCATCTTCATAGCAAAGAGTTAGGTTCTTCAGGTTCATGATGTCAAATGCACCTTGTTGGGTGTACATAGACTGCAACATGTATAGCAAGGTCTTGTCGAACCACCATTCGTAGCTCAAGAAGATATCAATCAAGCCTTTTTTGAAATCAAGAGCAGAGAATAGCTGCGTAATACTAGCAACGGAGGGCTGGGCATTTCTTTTGGAGGCGTCGAAAAGATAGTCCTGAGCCTTGGAGAAAATAGCGAACCAATTTAAAGAGTTTGCCTTATTGGAGTCAATAGTTTTCAAGCACGCTTGTAACTGAGCACCTTTAGCATTGGCTTCCGGTAAGTTGTGGACAAAAGTTAAAGCGGTCACACCACCATTTGTACCCGAAAGACCTTGGGAGCCTGGGATTAGGATCTCAGCCAAGATTAAAGCGATGCTTTCGTCGGCATCATCGGGTTTGATTTGAAGCAATGAGGGAAGAAGCTTTTCGGGCAACAAGTTCTCGGGCCCAATTTCGATCAAGAGCTCTTTGAAAGACATTTTCAAGATTGTGAGGAAAAATGTTTGAACCGGGGGGATAGTCAGGTCAAAGGCGTTGAATTGGCCGATGGTCGAGAGCTTGTGGAGGAACGGGTAAGTCGGGGACCTTAAGATGCAGTCGAGGAGAACGTGGCACCAAGATTTGTCAGTTCTGGAGCTTCTTTCAATCACAAGCTTGGGGACTTGGGAAGAGTGCTCTTCGAAAAATGACTTGACTTTTGGAGAATGGGGGTCTGCAAGTCTGGAGACGAACGTGAAGGCCACAACCGGGTCAATGGAGTAGTAATCTATGAGCTGGAAGACCTCGGTGGTGGGGTCGTCGCCAAGGGACTTTTCAAATTCCTGGATAAAGTACTCGATGTGGGAACAATCGGAGGCCAAGTGCTGGAGCTCTAGGCGAAGAATGTGGTCAATGGGGCTAAGGTCTGTCTCAAAAGACCTTTCGTCGTTGGCGAGCGTGAGTAACTTGTGATAGAACTGGTGATCGACTCGGGATTTTTCCGTGGCCAAAATGTATCTGATCTGGTGGTGATGCGACTGGTAGTTTTCCTGTGTTGCCGTGGTCAAGAGAATGGAGAGCTGGCTGAACACAATGGTAATGAACTCGAGGTCGTCTGTGCTGAGATCAGTGGCTGGGCTATTGGCGGTCAAAGGAGTCTCTTTGAGGACTTTGTGAACGTTGGCTTCTTCGTCAGGGTGCTGAGGTGATGTGCCCGCGGGGCTTGGTGCTTTGTGCGAAGTCACTTTAAAAATTAGATACGCGGATTGGAAATGGCCTGTGGTTCTGAAGACCGAAAGCAGATCTAGTCAGTAGTCTGGTTTCGTGCTGTAAGTTAGTATTTGTGGCGGGGTGTTTGCGCCTTGGGCTTTGTGGCACGCTTGATTTGGGGGAGGTGCAGAATCCCATTGCTTTAGGTACACAGATATAGAGCGGGCTGTTTGTGGATGATTTGTACATACTGTTGTTCAGAAGGCGGAACCGCTTGTATTGATCAAAAGTACACTGTGAGGTTCTACTCAAAAAAAATGGTGAGGTTTGGTGGAGGCCCTAGGGTTACCCGCCTCGCGCATGCCACCTTCTCGCTGCCCTCATGCTCAACTGTCTGTAGCCTACACCGCCAAATGTATTAATGTTGGATAAAATCATGTATTTCTTACCATTTCTGAATGTTTACTTCTCATTTTTCCTTGACTGTTATTTCAAATTGCCGATGATTTTGTCAGCGCCAATTAAATTTCTGTCATTGAGTTTCTGTCGATGAATTGTTCTCTGAAGTCCCTAAATCTTGATACAATCTCTGATCTGCTTTTTTAAAGACTCGTTGCGGATTTCTCCATATGCCTTTCTCAAAAGCTGCCTCATGTTCTCGTTCTCTGCCAAAAGATCCTCAGATGAGGTCCTAATGGAACCACAGTCACTGAAGGATTCTTTCCGTCCTGGTACCCTTAGGCTATGTTTCTCCCACGAGCCAGTGGTCAAATCGGAATAAATCAGATCGTTGTCTTTGCTGCCCGAAAAGACCGAGCAGTGTGATCGGTTTTCTTTCTGGTAGCTGTCGTCGCTGAACGACGAAGTAGCCGACAGCGGAGCGGTGTGTGGTGGCGAGCTTGTGAGCGAGCCCGTTGACATACTGAAGCTCTTGAACATTTCAAGCACAGAGGATCCCTTATGGCCGGATACCTTTCTCGCGTTTGTTTTAGGAGGCGCCACGAAATTTGGCTCGTCTAGGTCGAGGTTAACGAAAAGCCCTTCGTCAAACGAAAAGAGGAGTTCACCAAAGAAATTTGTAACATTTTTTATGGCATTGCCCCACTTGGTGTCGTTCAAGAGATGCTGATATACAACTTCCTCGTCGCCGTCTCCGAGAGACATGAGAAGAGGCTTGTTCCGGAGAAGCAACCCGATAGAAACCTTGAAAATGCCTGCTTTCCATCCCTCCATCAAGCAGAAGTCAATGATACGATTGTTGATGGAAAAGTCTGGGGCGTGGATCAAGTTGATAGAGAGCCACCATTGGTACAAGAATACCTTGCAGTCGCAGGAAGCAGCCAAATGCGAAGCCAATTGCGGATCAATAGCCGATAAGATGGTCATGAATTCAGTGTACCATTTGTCCAAGACACTTGACATGGTTGCAGGGACAAAAATAGCCCGTAGTTGGGGCTCGCACTCCATGACTTTGCACAAGGCATGGAAAGTCAACTCCAGGTTTCTAAAGTTGTAGAATAATGTGCCCACTAGGAAAAGCAAGCCCTGGCAGTAGCCGAGCTCCAAGTCATAGTTTGCATAGACGTTTAAGATGGTGAGCAAGCTGGAGATGGTGTCTTCGTTTTGGAAGAAAGGGATTTGGGGGAAAGTTCTGCTCAAGTCCTTGTTGATTTGCGAGGAGATGCTGCGGTTGTAAGAATGCTGGAAGTTCGTGAACAAGACCTTGGACTCTGTGGGAACCTGGGTCAAATTCTTCTGGTTGACGAGCACCAACTTCTGCCAGGCGAGGCATCTCATCTGCACGGGAATGACGGTTTGGAAAAAGGTCATTTTGGTATAGTTTGGAAGCATGAGGATGGTTTTGTAAGGATTGTTCATGAACGAGAGCCAGTAATCACGTTCGATATCGGACCTGAAGCCCTGAGAAGCCTGGTCAATAGTGGATTTGCAGCAGCTGGCCATGGATTGAGACACGAGCTGGTGACAGGTGGTGCACTCGGTGAAGTCGTCGGTTGTGTAGTCGTAATCTTGGAATACACGCATCAACCTGTCAGCATCGTAAGAATCCTCGGAGACGTCGTTGGCAGAGAATCGATTGAGGTCCGCCTTCAAGTCCAAGTTGTTTAACATGAGGGTGTTTCCGGACAACTGCATAGCGGAGAGCGACTCCTCGAGTTCAAGTAAGGTCTCGGAAAACATAAAGGATTGAGGGATGGCAGAAGAACTAGAAAGCTGGACGGAGGGGTAAATGAGTGAACAAGCTAGGAGCTGGTGTTAGGACTAGGGGCTGAAGTGAGTGAACAAGATAGTAGCTAGAGAAGCTAACAGAAGGTATGGTATCTAAAATGAACGTAAGTGCACAGCGCAAGTGGAATGAGGGAAATGAGTGGGTGCTTGGCGGTGGCTAGAATAGAAGGCAGAGGGGTCAGTTTTATCCGCAAGAGGTAAAAGCGTAAATCGCGAAAGTCGTTACCATAACAGAGAGGCCAAGGGGCAGGCGCATGATATTCGCGCTCTTGCATGCTGGCAACAGACGATGTGCCAGCATGAGTATTCGCTTCGCATGCAGTGTTTTGGTTTGGCATACAAGCAAAGCGCCGCGTTCTGGAAGGCCATGGGAAAAAATAAATATGACGAATTTGGGATCCTTGACTGCTCGTAACATGGCAAGCTGGGCAGTGAGATTGAAGGGAGCAGGGACTTTGGAACTTTGGGTTTTGGGAGTGGAACTTTGGGTCCTTGGGTTTTAAGGTTGGGGCTTCCGCATTGTGGTTACCGGTGCGCTGCACGTGGATCTGCACATTGTATGCGCATGGGGGCCCAGTTTCAGGCTAAAACGGTTGTGTTTCAGTTGGTTATGCAGTAGCCGTGCTACATTCGCACCCACAACAGTGCTTTCCATGTCGAGACATGGAACTCGCCACTCACGTGATGCAAAGCATACGACGCCGTCAGGCTACAGGGAAAGGATTCAATGGGCATTGTGTTTCATCGGAGTTTATACGGCCCTATGTGACACAAATTAGCGTTTGTTGTGATTAGCTGGCCTTTTATACTTATTGTACGGAGGGTGTTTCGGAGAAACAATAGCGACTCTAGATTGAAACATGGACGCAAGTATCTGTGAACTGTGAACTGCTAAACGTTAATCTGAAACGTCAACTGTGAAATTATGACCGAATACATTCCTGCGAGACCTAAATCTTTCGTGACCTTCTGGAGTATTTTATACTCCTCGGGTCATCTTCTTTTTGGACTAAATCAGCAGGTCCTTGGACCGAACTCTGTGTCGGAGTCATGACCAAATGATTGATCGGAGCTTTGGTGCGTGGCGCCCTCACTGCTTGTCCTCATGTATTTTCCGCAAGAAAGGTCGAAATGGGCTCAACGTTTGCCACTACCTCTTACCCTCTCCGCACCAACTTCGATGCTCTTTCCCGTCCAATTACCCCAATTCGGGTCTCTTAGTGGGCCTTTGTGTGCTGGTGCACGGGTGTTTTGTCGCGGCGGCCCATTTTGGGGGTCAGCTTCGTCGTGGAGGGGTACAGCTCCGTGGATGGAATATCGGTAGGGTGAACTCCAACGACTTCTTTTGCGGCGGCAGATTAAAGGGATTGTCCATCTCTTCCTTCCCAGTCCAATTTGCTCCTCATGATTCTGGCACGTTTGAAACCACTATTTCGGATGCCAAAGTGACCCAGCCTCCGTTATTTATTTCCGGGGCCAGGCAGGTCTGGAGCAATCAGGTAAAGTCCACCGTTACAACCATTGAAGCATAGATTTATCGGGTGTACATTCGGGCGCGAAGTTTTCACCCGTGCATCTCACACATAGTAAGCGATGGTCTATTTCTTCAAGGCAGCCGTCAAGTCCGACAGCCAGTACGATGATTTTTCTTTGGGCGACGATTCGTCCGAGAAAATCATATACATGGGCAAAGACAAGGTGGAAAACGACCCGTTGATCAAGCATTCCCACCCCAAGAACCTCTGGTTCCACGTGGACAAGCACTCGTCCGCCCACTTGTATATACAGTTGAGTGCAGAGGAGCAGAAGATCAAATTTGAGCAACTTCAGCTCGACGAAGGTCTTCTCCAACAGGTAGGGCAACTCACCAAAGCCAACTCCATCAAGGCCAACAAATTGAACAACATCACCATCATATACACACCTGTGGACAACTTGAGGAGCGACGGGCTGATGGACATTGGAACCGTCACGTTTGTGAATCCGCAAAAAGTCAAGCGCATTCACGTTGCCAAGAAAGACAATGCTATCGTGAACAAACTCAACAAGACAAAGTACGAGGTGCCAACAGACAAGTTCATCAAGGACCAGGCAGATCAGCTCAACGCTTGGGCGCAGGAGCACAAGGCGCAAGTGCGTAAGCAAGAGCAGAGAGCAAAGGAGGAGGCCAAGGTCCGCCAGGAGCAGAAGAGACTCAACGACGATCCCTATGCGGATATGTTCACGGAGGAGAACCTCAAGGCCAGCAGCAACGAGTTCCGGAATGAAAACTGGGTGGAGGACGAGTTCTGGTAGTCTGGCAGGTGATTGGACGACGTAGTTTCCAGGTGTGTGCAGTCTTGTAGTGCCCTACTGCTGTGGACACCATAGCACCCTCTGCTGACTGACTGACGACTGATGACTAAGTAATCAACTGTTAACCTGCAGTGTCACCAAGCTGCCTCATCGGTGGACTACATAGCCTACATCTTGCTAATCACTGATGTATATTACTGTAGAATGCAGATAGATTACTCTTGTTCGATTTTGATGGGAAACTTGCCGGCCTCCCTCTGGTCATTCCACTTCTCGACCCAGTCAACAGGACACAAGGAAGTGAAGGTCTTCCAGAAAATCTGGCATGGCTCAAAGTCCTCGCCCTTGACGGCCACACACTTGTGGTAGTCGACGTAGTTCTGCGCACAGTGCTTGGTCTGGTTTGTGTATGGGAATCTGGGGTCGAATTGGGGGGTTTCAAACTTGAACGTTGCTTCGTCGATGGCCATGGTTGTGTGATGTATGTAGTGCTTTAGACTAGAAGTTGGTTTTTTTTACTGGTGGTGCGATAATGGCTCCGTACGATTGGTCGGCTGTATGCAGGCCGGTGGATCACCCCATATCCGTTGCAATTCCCGGGGATTTCCGCTCTTTGGCATCCGAACCACCACATGGAGCCTATTCCCGGGACCCAGTCATACCCGTCCATTTCATTTGGATAACGTGTTTTGAAAAGGCACTCACCTTCGGAACGTTGCCGTGGTGAGAATGCGAATAACCACTGAGCACATGCCTTCTATTTAACTTCCCTGTTCTATCTGGCTCTACTTGCTGACGGACGAGGTCCTGGCTTTTTAGCTGATAACCAGTCATACGTGGAAATCTCTCTTTTCTCACTCACCTATTTATGAATGTAGTTTCTGTATTTGCATGTAGCGAGCCAGTTTCTATAAATGTGGAAAAGGGTCATTGATTGCCAAAACACTAGTGGGAAAAAATTCAGGGTTGACTTGCTGAATTGAATGATAAATATCTTTTCATCGGGAGTCTGACTTGATCTCTACTAGGGCTGCAACACAGCCGTATACTGCCTATAAAAGCAGTATACTGTTAGTGGTTAGTGATAGTGTATTGGTAGTGGTAGTGTATTGGTAGTGGTAGTTTATTGGTAGTGGTAGTGTATTGGTAGTGGTAGTTCATTGGTAGTGGTAGTATATTGGTGGGCACATCTAGTTAAGTGTTTGGATGGGAATGAATGCCCTCGTAATGTCGGGTGATGGTACCCCCGGAATTGCACTGTAGCGGTACTGACCTACGATATCCATTTCCTCACGCCCAAAGCCTCCAAATCTGCCCAAACTTTCACAGCATCCTCCAGGAACCTATGCAAACACACGTATACCTTCAAAACACTCTAGACCCCGGAATAGCGTGCTTTGCGTTGGGCCCTTTTCTGCTGAGGTAGCGCGGTGTACGGGTGTTTTCCCGACTTCCGGGCATCTCCAAGCACTCTACTCTACATACTCTAGATAGCCTTTTATACATTGGTAAAGAATGGACCATAAGAGAGTTCTGGCTATGCATCTACTTGCTTAGTCCAGCCCTCGATAGTCTTCGTACTCTCACCTAATAGTAGAAAAATGGACATCGAGGGTGTTTGGTACACCTTGTAGCCCTTGATTTCTCGGAGAGCGTCCTGCTCCTGCCGCTCCTGCGAGGACGTGCTTGCGGAGGCATCGTCAAAAAATACGCTGACGTTTTTTCGGCTCACCGCAGGCTTGTATGCTGGGTTGATCAACGAGGAGTGCAATGCGGCCTTGTTGAACTGCACAATGCGGCACTTGGCCTGCTGCTTCACCTGCTCAGCCACCGTGATGGCCTTGCCTAGATCAGGCCCTTTTCCGGCAATGAAAATGGCTTTGTTGGAGGAGAGTCCCTTCAAACCGGCCTCGATGTACTTTTTTGGTGGTGACGAGCCCACGAAAATGACGCAATCCTCGATTTTGGGGCTCAAGGAAAGTTGGCTCGTGAGCGACACGTATACCTCTTTGGTATCGTCATGAAAAGCTTTTTTCTCCAGCTCGAGCACCTCGTCAACTTGTGCAAGGTCCATCGCTGGTGAAGTGTGGTCTTGATCGCGCTTTAATCGTCTGCATGCAGGTATTTCACATCTGACCCGTACTAACAGAACCAGTTCCATGACCTACCTGATACCATAAACCTATACAAAGCAAGTGAACTCGTTCTCAGAGTACTCGAGGGCCTTGTACAACTTCTGGTCGATGTCATTGGCCGTGTAGCCCAAGTCCTTGAACATGCCCTCGACTTTCTGGATCTCCGCTACCACTATCTGCACGAGATTAAGACAGTAGTCATCCAACTTTAGCGTTTCCGACGCCTCGAACACCTCCACAAAGAAATCAAGGTCGAGCTTGATATTGCCCAAAATCCTCACAATCAAGTTCTCCCGCTGGGAAACCTCTCGAATACACAGCAAGAACTTGAGCAAGAAGTGTGTCTGCAATTGCTGGATGATCGTCACAAACGTGCCCGTGTCGGTGATTGGTTTCAAGACATGCACTAGCTTCACAAAATGCAACAAGCAGTCGTAGACAAACGAGTCGATTTTGATTTGCGTCTTGCCACCGGCGTTCTTGCCGTCAGCGTTCTTGCCAAGCTGTGTGAAGTGCCGGTCGATGCGCGTCTCGATCCAGTTCTTCTCTACCTCATTGATGTCATCTAGGATGGTGATCTTTACCTTGTCCAAGTTGGCATAGAGCTTCAAATTTTGCTTCTGCAAAGTCTTGTCGAACGCATGGTCGAATTTCTGTGTCAACTTGGGGAAGATGAAATCTCCAAGAGCCGTGAAATTGTTCATGGTCAAGATTTTGAAGATGCACTGCTCAGTCTCGTACGTGGCCGTATTCTCCACTGCCTGCATTTCGGCCTTTTCGGAAGTGAACTTCTTGACACTGGAGTCCACAAGCACCGTCATGCTCCTCATAAATTGGATCTCTAAGCTCACCAAAATCCGTTTGCTAGGGTATGGAGTGACAATTCTGATATCTGCACCCGAGATGTCAGACTTCCTAATGAACAACAGACTAAGCGTGTCAAGCACATAAAGCTCGTAGTAGTAAAGAGTCTGCATCAGCTTGGTGTATATCACGCTCTTCATCTTCCGATCGCCAAAAACGTTATACTTCTCCCAATCTTCGAGATCGTAGAATTGCGAGCAGTCATTGACCCATGTGGCACACACTGCCTCCAAAATACGCTGGTCAAAGTAGACCGAGGCCTCCCGCAAGTTTTTGATCTGCTTATTGGTATCGATACTTTTGCCCGTATTTCCAATGAGTGCAGCATACTTGCCACACTGAGTCAAAAGGTTGCAGAGACTGCCCGAGATCTTGCGGAGGAAGAAAATAGTGGAGAGCGAGTTTGTGTGATACGGAAGGAAAGCCGAGTAATTGGACGGGGTGACTTTCATTTGATCCGTGGGGCTGTTCGAGTCGAAAATCGCCATTAAACGAGATATCATGTCGTTTAGGATCTTGAAAAACATATCCCGGAGTTCTCCACTGACGTCAACATTATAACCATTCTCTGGGTTGGAATAGTGTACGTAATTCTTGACGAATTTAGACACACTGGTTTCGAAAAACTCCTCAACATATGACACGAAATTGGCAAGCACTAACCATGTTTCGTTGATGATGGATAAATCAAGGTTCTCGCTGTTACTAAAGATCTCCACGATGATACGCTCTTTTTCGGCATCGATCTCCAGCGTGGTATAAGCAGAAGAGGCTCTGAAATATTCCTCCACATTTTCGAATTTTTCGGCAATGTGTTTTACATAAGAGCCATTTAGTCTCATCTCACTGAGCGAGTTGATGTATTCAGTGAGCCTCTGCTGCATGGACGAGAAACGGTCGGTGAATTTTTTGTGCTGGTGAAGAATCTCCGCCTCGAGTTTCTCCAACTGTGAGTTGAGGAAGTCCTTGATTGGATTCGAGGTCGAGTTGGAGTTGTCGCTGTTCATGCGGTGCAATTTATCCACGAGATCAATAAATTTCACGTCCAGCGCTAATTTACGGTTTCCACCCGTAGAGGCACCCACGTCGTGATCCATGGAAAGCAAGTCCTGGAGAGACTTCTTCTTGAACTCGTCGGCAATGTTGGTCACCTCTTTGTAGACTCTGGCGAGGGCGGTGTTCTGAAGATTGTGGGTTTGCTCCAACACCTTGATGGCCTCGGAGTCCCCCGAGTCGTGGGCCTTTGCCTTCGCCCGTTCCTGCCTCTCGTGGATGTATTGTCTTTCCTTTAGGAACTTGTTGTAGTCCTCGATGAACGAGTCATGATTGTGGTTGGACAAGTACTCGATGAACTTCTTGGGGAGGTCAAAGACAAACTGGTTTGTTCGGATAAAGTCGATGAGCTTGGTGACCTTGGCCTCCTTGGCATTGTGTTCCATGATGGGTCTGATCATCAAAGAAGACGAAAGGTTCAAATTGTTGATGGACTCCTCCAACTCACTCAATAGCGTGTCGCCCTGCGTGGTTCTCCGGAGGCTTCTCTTCGAGGCTGGATTGAACACCTTGGTCAGCTCCAAATTCTTCTGTGCCTGAGATTTCAGGTTCTTGAATGCAGATAAGTTATCGTCAATGGCTTTCTTGCACGACAAGAAGCGCTCGTAGTTGTCGTTCAACACGGATTTGAGTTCCGACGTCTGGTGCCGGATCATGTTGTCCAAGCCGTTAAGGTTCGACATCAATTGCTCAATGGAAGTATCTTGGTGCACCACCGACAAGTACGCTTGCGGGTTGAAAGCCTGCGACGTGACTAGAAACTTTGTGAGCTCCGGGTCGGTGGGCGACGAGATGGCGCCTTTCTTCTGTAGAATGCGGGCCAAGTTTTGCCCCGTCAATGGATCTTCCGGGCTGTGCTCGTTATTCATGTGGCTAGACTGTAGGTCTAGATCTAGAATCTGGTTGAGCACGGCGTATTGTTCTGTAGCATCCATGCTATCGAGGGACTCGGGGTCGTAGAACACGGGCCTCTTGCCTGCTTCGATGGGGCCATCTAGGTCAGCGACCCCGTAGAAAGCATTGAGGCTTTCGACATTATCGTTGTAATTGAGCATAGGACGTGGAATGCGGCCAGTACGGATGCGCTAATCACTCAAGCACCAACGCCAATTCCTATACCCTGGTATAAATCCGGGTGGTTCTCAGTAGAGAAAATACAAGTCGCTGTGATTCTCGGTGGAGAATGTGGGGATCCCTGTGGACAGAGATACTCGTGGGGAGCTTAGTGGGAGCCAGTGAGCTGGACCTGTAATGATTCGCAGGTAGTGCGCTGCATAGGCACCGCGCGCACAAGTCAGGAAACAGAATCTCACCTTCTACACCACGGATTTCGGGTAACCCCTTCACATCGATCGGTTGCAAAATCCCATATCCTCTTCGCTACCTACGGAACCAGCCATGCAGCGCCAGAAGGAGCTTGGGGGTGCACGTGCTCTCTTGCAGCTCGGCACGGATGAGTCAAAACAAGAGGCTAAGATTGGCGATGACGCCTTGGCCCAGCAGCAAAATGGCCACGACTATATCCACGACCCAAAGAAGCAGCCGCCGGATCTCAGTGACGACGCTCTCCACGGAAAGCAACACAAAGAGGACTCCAACATCAGCGTCTCCAGCTATAACGTGGCTCACGGGGGGCATGGTATAAGTGCCCCAGGGCCCAAAAATGACGTCAGCCACGCCGAAGATCCGGATTTCTTGGATAAGGCCAACCAGCTGTTGAACGATGCCGTTGAAGCTGCGGTTATGAGATATGTGGGAGGTACTTTAGATTCGGGCGAGGGCTTGGAGGGCCCCGCAAGCGGAGAGTCCGGCCCGGAGCTCCTTCAAAAACGCAGAATTAACCACGATGATTTGATGTCCGAGTACCAGTGGGACAAGTTCTTACAAGACGAGGTTGCTGCTGGATTTGAGCGGACCACTCCTTCAAAACGCTCTCGCAGGAAGAGTTTCCTGGGTACCAACGAGATTGACCCCGAGTTGGCCGACCTTGACACCACTTCGGAACACGACCAGCTCGTGCATGCGGCTATAATGGGTGCTGGCGAGTTGGCCAAACAACTCTCTATCACGCCCCAGAATAGACATGGCCAGCTATCCATGCTTCAGGACAGGGCTTCTAATCCCCACTCCAGCGAGGCAGAGGATCATGAACGAGACGATGCCTCCAACGGCCATTCGCTGAAAAGGCGAAGAGAGTCAACGATCAAGCTGAAGCGCATGTTGAAGAAAGAACCAGAGCCTGCTGTCAACATCATGCCCAAATCAAAGTACAATCACTCGTCCATCGGGGCTCTAATCGAACAGGCTTCCAATGAAGCCTGCATGTGGTACAATATCCAGGCGGACTCTCAGGCAGGAGGTCCAAGGTTATTCTCGCGGGTCGAAATTGACATTGTGGAGAATTTCATCCAAGGCTATTGTCTGATCAATAACTTGACCCGAAACGATATATGCCGGCGTGTTTGGGCTGCTGACCGGCCAAAAGACAATTTCTGGGAGTGCTTGTCCAAAGTGCTACCGTACCGGTCCCGGGCTTCGGTGTACAAGCATATCCGCAGACAGTACCATGTGTTTGAGATCCGAGCCAAATGGACCAAAAATGAAGACGATTTACTAAAGAAACTTGCAGAGATGTCCTCGCTAAATTGGAAGCAGATCGGCGCTGCTATGAACAGAATGCCTGAAGACTGCAGAGATCGTTGGCGCAATTACATCAAGTGCGGCGACAACAGAGTGGCACATGCGTGGTCGGAGGCCGAGGAAACCTCGCTCAGAAACATTGTCATGGATATGATTACCAAGGAGAACTTAAGTGATAAGCCCATCAAGATCAACTGGACTTTGGTCAGCGAGCGAATGAATGGTGTGCGCTCCCGTATTCAATGCAGATACAAGTGGAACAAGCTTCTCAAGCGGGAATCGTTGGCACGCATCGCCGTCATGGACTCCACAACAAAACTATGGCTTCTAAACAAAATCTCCGAAATGAACGTACCCGATGTCGAAGCTATTGATTGGGATTACCTCGTACACATGTACCATGAAACACATAAAGAAAAGAACAAAATTCTTTGGACGACGGGCGACTTCAAGGTTGCTTTCGACAAAATGAAGCGTGGCATCAGAGACAAAAACATCTCTCTTCACTCGCTCCTTGCTAAGCTCATCAGCAGCTTATACGATGACAACAGTCGGAAACCTGCATATGAAGAACTTCGGGCCAAACTGCAAAACCACGACGCGGAGGAGGAGGCAGCTTCAGTGGCGAATGCTGCTGTTGCTGCTGTATCTTCTGGGGTGAATAGCCAAGAGGCTCAGCCTCAAGAATACAGTCTATGGAGGTAGCCCCGGGCTATGAAGTAAGACTATAAATGAAACTACAAAGTCAGACTATGGCGAAGTGCTATCAAGTCAAACACAAAGATCATGAGTGTAATTCCCAAGGTTATGCTATTGTCGTTGATTTGATCTCTTTGAACTTGTTTGTTTTGCCTGCATACTGACCGAGTTTCGCATCATCAGTTGAACCTGCACATTAAACTGAAACAAACATCAACACTATTATATTCATGAGTTCAACCAGCCTACCGCTCGATTACTATATCGAAAATGAACCTCTAGGACCTTTAGATTTTGAAGGCGTCTATAAGCGCATGCTCAGCCTAGAGCTGGAACTAGTGGAGTTCCAGGAATCGAGTAAAGAACTAGAACAGGCGCTTGAAGAGGAGCTACGTGAGCTAGAATCAAAAAATTCCGAATTGTTGGCCCAGGTCCGTGCTAAAGATCTCAAGATTCACGTCTTGTCTGAAAAAGTGATTCAGTTAAACTCGGAGTTGAACTCCCTACACGACGAGATGGTTGAGAAAGCAGAAGCCTACAACAAGGAAACCAGGGAGCTCAAAAGCAAATTGGTGAGTGTAGAAATCCTGAACGACGATATGATCTCGCACGACCGAGTGCTTGAGAGCAAACTCCAATTGTCCACGCAGTTCAATAATGAGTTGCTTGAAAAGCTAGCAATAGTGGAAAACGACTTGGAGCTAGAAAAGCAGGAGAACGCCAAACACAGGTTGGCCATTTCCAACCTTGAAAACTCCACGACAGCCCGCCGTTATTCGAGGAGATTGGCGGGGACTCAGGGCCTCGAGTCAGAAGAAGTGACATTCGCCGACGGTACGATTTTGGACATCAACGAAATGTTGGCATCGGAGCCGGCCAAACCGATGGAATCACGGATCCCCAAATCAGGCTCTCTTACCAAAGTGCAAAGCTTCATAGTGAAATCCGAGGTCTTGAGGCAAAAAGCAGGAGACATGAGTACCACGTTGGCTTCGTACACCGGCGACGAGTCCAGCAGAAGGCATTCCCGGCTACCTGCAGATAATCGTGAAGAAGGTGGGAGGATGTCCAAGAGCATGGAGAGAAGGTCTTCCAAAGTGGGTGCCGAAAAAAGAGAGGCCAAGCCCGAGAGGCCAAGCACGGAGCCACTCGACTCTGCGACCAAGTATATGGCGCACAGGGAAAGGACGTCCAGCCTTCCAATGAAAGGAGACAGCACAGCAGAAGCGCAAAGCCTCCCACCCACCACTGTCATGAAAAGCGGGAGTCTTCGGCGCAAGCCACAAGGCCCGACCAAGAAACAGGGCTTTCGAACCTCGGTCAGGAGGCTCTTTTTTTAGCTTCCAATAATCAAGAAGCAACCATCCTCACCAGCCTCGTTTCAAGCCTTCAAACACGCCTTTAATACCATAATTAATTTAGATTCCTTCTAGCAAAATCACTGCATTCTCCTCTACAACCAGAGCCAAAAGTGTAGTTTCTGGCACTTCGGGTAGTACACCTGGAGAGCCACGTGACCCGTGTTATGGTACGCGGTGCCGGGCACGTGACGTCGTATTGAACAAGTCGGGCGCATTCATTCTTTTGAATCCACCACTGCCAACACCTCTTCATCCCCCACGATGGCTATTGACTACGCCCTGCTTGTCCGCAATTACAGCCAGGAAGGTGCATATGAGTACTTGGCCCACTTGAACTTCCAATTGGCGCTTCCTGCAGCCCAAGATACAGATCATGCGCTGATACTCCAACAATTGACCGAACTAGTCAAGCTTATCTTCGAGGAAGCCGGCAAGAAGCACCAAGCCAACGAAGAAGGTGACGAAGCAAGTGGCGCCAAGGGGAAATACTCCTTGAATGTGGCGCGGCTCCTATCCAAGAACCTCACCAATGTGTTGAGTCAGTACCCCAATAAGTCATACGATATTGCCAACGATCTCTTGGCGTACATTGTCCTTGATGAAAGGGGAGACCTTGCGGCCAGCGGCCAGATGGCGTGCGTTTTGTTGGTGGATTTGGTGGACACGTATCCTTTGCACATGTCGTCGTTGATCAACTTTGCAGTGTCGCAGATGTACAAGTTGTTGAAGAAGACCCCCAATGCTGACTGCCTATTGGTATTCTTGACCGCGTCGCTTTTGAAGGTGGCCACAAAGTCGGATGTGGACGAGAAAACCCAGGCCAAGTGGGTCAAGATGCTCCTGAAGGCTCTCCAGCAACACCCCATTATTGTTGGAGGAGGTGGGGTTGTTTCCGAGTCGACCATTCTCATTGTCAAGTACTACATTCTAGCGTTCAAAAACATCCTCCTCTTGCGGCTGGCGTCCAATTACCAGGACTTGCTTGAGTTCTCGACGTCTTCCACGTCAGGAACGAAAATGAAGCCAGAGTCCATCATGAGCCACCAAAACCTGTTCCAGGTCTCCATTCTCTCGTCTCACGAGAAGTTGTTTATCCAATGCTTGCAAAGCCAGTTCCCCGAGATCCGTGCTGCCATGGTGGACCTCTTGTCTATGCTCCTCATCAACTTTGTCTCCACGGGGAAACACAGCAATATCGACTACTTGTTGAACCTATACCCTCTCCCGGAACCCAATGTGTGGGACGAGTCCTTGACGTTCCGAATGAACCAAGACTCGGAGCCCGTCATCGAGCAGAAGAGAGAAAAGAACTTGCTCATCAATCACGACAGTGAGTCCATTATCACTGCAAACACAACCTTACTTCTGTTGCAGGCCGGATGTATCGAATCGCTCATTGCCTACGTGCAGCTAGAGCTGCTACAAGACCCCGAATACTTGTCTCAGAGTCTTACTGGCATCTTGGACTCGATCTTGCTAAAGTTTGCGGGCATGAGCAACCCCTTGCATATCCAAAACCAGCATTGGGTGAAAACCTTAGCAGACTGGACCACTGTCATTGAGTTTCTTGTTAGTGAGAGTGGCTCCTCTTCCCACGAAGTGCTAGCACAGTACATCGTGAGACAGTTTTCTGCGTCTGAAGAAGAGGTTAAACACGAGGTCGACAACACCCCAACAGGGAGAAGCCGAAAGAGAGAGTCTGTTCTTTTTGGCTTCAAAGCCAAGCGGAGCAAGGCAAAGACAACAAAGGGCAAGGAAGTTTCTCTCTACACCAACCCATACCAAGCCAGACTAATCCTAGAAATACTCGGGGCTTTTTTACCGTATGGACTTGACTTCAATGCTTTGTCTCAATCAAAACCAGAGGATGAGCTAAAAATAGCCCAAGTAGAGGAGGTCGCAGAGAGTGAACTAGATGAAGAGGAGAATGTCATCACCCAAGCGAAAACGAGCTACATCAAAGACTTGCTTATTGCTTTGGTAATCAATGAAAATGAGCTCATCAGAAACTACGCGTTGACATCGCTCTTGCAATACGTGAAAGTCAAAAAGTCTGAAAGCAACTATTTGATTCTACAATTGTTTCTGTCGGTCAGTGCTGAGGCCCAGCTTTTGGATTCGTCCCAAGATGGGACCCTGAGTCTGTTCAACAGGAACATTTCCTCGTCTAGCACCACAAAGCTATACGCCTACTCTTTGGCGTTGCTGGCTTTGATCAAGGAATCCGATGCCACAGTTCTTCAGCACTCCACCATTGCCAAGATCTTGAGTTTCTGCACCCAGAATTTAAAGAACAGCAGTATAGCGGGAGTGACCTTCTCGAAAAATGCCGCTTGTTGGATCATTTTGACTTCTTTAGTGACCTTCTACCCTGAGTCAGAGTTTGTCAAGTTGAACTCGTCACAGTTTTTGGTATTCTGGAAAAACCTCTTGACTTCCCAGTTTGCGGCGGGCGATATGAGTGAGGTAGAGAGCTCTCATCATCTCAGCGAGGTTTTGCGAAACCTCAAGCTCAGAAGCTTGAGTCTTGTGTGCTTATTAAATTACATCCTGGCGGTGGAACATACTCCTGAACTTTCCAAGCAGTTGCAGTTTCTCCTCGTGAAATCTCACAAGTATTTGGTATATCTCGAAAGCAGCATGGGGCAGATTGGATCTGTGACCAGCTTTTCGCCGCATGCCTTCAACGAAAATGACTACAATCTCAACTTGGTTAGCAATGTGATTTTCTCCAATCACATGAGCTCCTCAACAAGCGTCTCCCTTGAAAACCAGTTGAGCAGCATGATTCTTTATAACAAGAAGATTGTTTTGCAGGGCTTTGTGAAGCTTTCAAATACGCTCAAGAGTGACGTCAACTCCAGCTTGGTGGTTTTCGTTTCCAAGGTTTTCTCGGACCCCAAGCTTTTCTCGAGAATCCCGGTTTCCGAGTATGGCAAGGAGAAGTTGCAAAAGTCCTCCAAGAGTAAGCTGGGAACGGCGGTGCTCCTACACGAAAACAAAGATCTCATTCTTTTGGATGAGGACTATAACTATAACTTCGGATTGACCAGCAAGTACCAATCTGGGCCAGGAGAAAGTGACTCTGTCCCCACTGACACTGGGGATGCATTGACTGGAGCATCTCTGAGCATCAAAAGCTGGATTGGTTCATTTGAGCTGCCCATAGAGGCGGTTGCAAGCAGAAGCATCAACTTCGATCCGATGTCGTTGTTGCTTGTGGACTATAAGTCTCCACCAACGGACTTGATCACGTCGATTGTGGACTTGTCCATCGAACTTTTCCAAAGGGTGTTTTCCAGTTTGACGTACAAGATCCAGTTTTCTCTTTTAGAGCAGTTGAGATCTGCTTTGAGCTCTGCCAGCACAGACCCGTTGAGAAAAAAGGCCATCCTGGTCAACATCTCAGTAACCATGAGCGGTCTTTTGAAAAACCTTGTAGCTAGTGGCTCTCAGATAAATGAAGACTTGACGTCAATTATTATCGAGATCTTGAAGCTTATCGACATCACTAACTGCCTGGTGCTTTCGCTTAATAGCGACTCCTGTGGCTTGGCCACTTCCTTGCTCTCCAGGACTAAAATCGAGGAGGTCATTGCTATATTCGTGAGTGACATTGTGAAGGATACGCTGCCCTATTCCAGGGGCTTTTTCCTTTTGTCGTTGGCCAAAATATACAACTACACTCATGTTGGCTTCTCGAATATTTACGATGTGAGCATGCAACTCTTGAAAGATTGCCACCCTCTTATGTTGTTCTACAGTTTGCGGTCAACGTCAGTTTTGTTTGAGAACTCTTTGGGTAACCAAGGAATGCTCGAGGACTTGGTGGGCCAAATCTATGATGCTTTCTTAGCCAATGCCTTGGATGTATCCTCGAAAGATGTCATCTTTCTGAATTTCAGATCCAACTACAGAGTGACTAGCGAAATGTCCAACATTCTCAAAGTTTTCATCACGTCTTTGGGGCCCGGAATCAGAGATATCCACGTGGAGACCAAGTCAAAACTTTTCCAACTTCTACTCTCCATTTCAATGGGCATTGGGTGCGAGAATCTGCTTGAGTATCAAGAATCGCTCGTTAACTTGATGGAATCATGCAAAGAGCTTATTGTTTTCGACTCCGGCTTCATTGAGGGGTTCAGCCACTGGTTCTGTGAGCTCTGTGGCACAGTCATTACTTACAACATGAAAGTTGGTGTTGGAATCTTGGGACCCACGTCAGTGACTCCGGGGGGCCTCTTCCCGATGACCTCCAGTCGTGAATTGACCAGGTTGGCCTATTCGAGTTTGGCGGAGTTGACCAAAATCGGCGTTCCCACATTATCCAAGAAATGCCTTAACTTGGCCTTCATACTGATGGAGCTCAACCCATGCCGTGAAGTTAAAAACTTGATATCCATTTGGGTGGAATCCAGCGTGAGTTCTCAGTGGTTCTCTCAGCTCACTCACTTGTTCAATTTGCCTTCCAAGAAACTAGTGGGCACGTTCTTGGAGATCCACTACCAGCAGAAGTTGTTACCGCTCCTGCAACGACTGAAGAAGGCCAATGTTGCTGTGGTTGATTTTACAGACGAAGAAGCACAAAACATTGTCAATGAGAACAACGTCTCTGATGACAAAAACCAGCCCCTAAACTGGGAATTCAAGCTGATGATCTACGACTTGCTAATTAAAATTTTAACCACGGCCAAAAAGTCTCCAGAATTGGTCGACTCTCTCCAGCCAAAAATACAGGAGATTGTTAGATTATCCTTCATAGGAACCACATCGACGATCCTGCAAATCAAGTCAAAGGGTGTGGGCTTGCTCGACAAGGCGTTGGAAATTTTCGGTCATTTGGAAGACCCGCTCTACCCAGGCGTTTCCATTTTGGAACAGCAGCAAGCGCAAGTGATCAGTGCGTTAATCCCATGTTTTGGTTCAGAGAGTGATGCTGATGTGATTGTCAAAGCAATCAACGTCTCATCTAAATTCATCAATTTGCCTCGGATCAAGTTCTACTCCAAGCAAAGGATATTAAAAACCATGATATATCTCTTGGAGGAAATATCCTCAGGCAAGTTCCTTAAGTTTGTGTTCTTGGAGTCGATGGCAGAGTACGGCAGGAAAGCCATTCAGTTGTCTATTTTGAACTGCTGGGCCATGTTGCAGATCAGTTTAACGGATTCCAATGACAAAGACTCGGAGTTCAACGAGATCTTGGACAAGTACTCCAGTCTTTTAATTTCCCTCTGGATCTTGGTGCTCAAAGACCTCTCCAGCACTAAATACAATCAGCCAAAGTCCAAGGAACTCCAGTTGTACTCCAATTACTGGCTCAATTTCGTTGGTGTGCTTAGTTTGATTTTGGAGAAAGACCACTCCTTGATTAGCGACTTCTTGAAAGACGACGAAGAGAGCTTCTTCTTTGTTTTGTTTTGTCAGTGTTCCGAGTCATTGATCAAAAACCAGAATGTGTACCCGGTGTTGGTTTCTGTTAACAGACTTATCAAAAGCCCGGCGTTGATAAAGACTCTCGTCAAAGAGGAGATCTTCGGCGAAGTGATTGACTTGTTGGACCGGTTGATCTTGATGCAGGACGACTATGACATCAAGACCAAAGTGATTGAGACTATCAGTATTTTGTTCCATATGATCTCGTCGCTTGATGTTGCAGATGCTGCATTAGAAAACAGGCAGTTTGAGCTTTTGAGAGTGGCGATGTTGCCTCTTTTTGAGAACTTCCCATTCTTGCGGCAGGACTTCAATTCAGACGACCCTTCTCAACAACTTCTTGTTAAGAAGTGCACCAGGGGCAGCAACCTTTTATTGGCCCGTACCCAGATGTCGGCCCTCGTGCCCATGATCAGTGGATTCTCGGGAGACGCCAAGGCAGACTTGTTTTCATGCATGTTGTACATGTTTTCGAAATTCTACGAGTTTGATAACAGCTCTTTGATCGGCAACATCTTGCCGTTTTTGAAGGTGATTGCCACGGAAATCCGGGAGATGAGCGACAATATGTTACGGCCGTTCTTGAACATTTTGGGCACTTTCGATACTTTTAGGCCTGCCCACAACTTAAACACATACTTGATCACCATGATGATCTGTGTCACACAAGGGAATGTGGAGTTGACCGAAGAAGAGCGGTCAAAGACCGTGGATGTGCTTTTGAACGGGTTATCGGACGGAGAATTTGCATCGACGTGTATTCAATCCATCAAATCGTTGATCTCGTGCATCCACCCTGACCGGGCCACGATCATTTGGATGATGAGAGCGATCCTCAAGAACCTCTTGGTGTCGCTAGCTCAAAAAGACGAGAGCGTCGGCGCAAAGGTCAAGTTTGAAATCGTTTTGTTGTTCACTCAGCTGTGCATGCTCGATACGCCCGAGAAGACCACTTCGTTCTTTTCCGTCGTAGTGCCTCTTCTTCTTCAGTACGAGGGAGATTTGAGTGAAGAGTATCTCCATGAGAAATTGATGTTGCTCTTGAGACACAGTCCAGAGAGCTTCAAGAATACGGTGAATGTGACGTTGAACTCAGAGCAGAGAAGCACAGCGGAGAGCATTCTTAAGTTCAACCAGTCCAGTGGCCAGGGCACTGACCCAGAGGCGGGGATTGAATTGAAGACCTTCGGATGATCCTGCAACAGAAAACATCCCCGCACATGATAACATAAGACAATCAGAGCCCGTAACATGTAATTGAGGCATGCCTTGATAATTGAGTCATGCCTTGATAATTGAGTCATGTCTTGATAATTTCATACACCTGATACGCCGTTGCTATACCACCATATATTTAACTCGATTATAAACTAACAAGAAATTAAGCAGTACTAGAATTCGTGTATACCATAATCATGATATAGGTGTTTCCTGGTGTACGGGTGTACTCCCGCACCGTTAAGTGCAACAGCAAATTTCCTCTACATCGACATGTTTCTTGCCCAGATCTTGGCGCTCTTGCCCCTTCTTTTCTGGGTGCAGGCCAGAACCCACGAGTATCACTTCAATGTGTCGCTCATAAGCGCCAACCCTGACGGTGAGCACGAGCGGACCGTCATCGGCATCAACGGCCAGTGGCCAAACCCCATCATCCGGGTCGCCAAGCACGACCGGGTCATAATCCACCTTCAAAACGACATGCCGGACCGCAACACGTCGCTACATTTCCACGGGCTCTTCATGAACAATACAAACGCCATGGACGGGCCCGAGCACGTGACCCAGTGCCCCATTCCCCCGGGCCACACGTTTGTCTACAACTTCACGGTGGAGCAGACCGGTACGTATTGGTACCACTCGCATCTGGGGGCCCAATACAGCGACGGGCTTCGGGGCATGTTTATCATAGAGGAACAGGCCAAGGAAGACTACCCTTTTGAGTTCGATGTGGAGGTGCCCTTATCTGTCACAGACCACTACCATTTGGAGTCGGCAGAGATCATGAAATCCTTCAAGTCAAGGTACAACCCTACGGGCGCAGAGCCCATCCCACAGAACTCGTTGTTCAACGAGACCCGGGGCGTCACGTGGTCTGTGGTCCCAGACACAACCTACTACCTCAGAATCGTCAACACAGGTATGTTTGTCAGTCAGTACTTGTACATCGAGGACCACGAGTTTACTATAGTGGAAATTGATGGAGTCTACGTGGAGCCGGTCACGGTGGATGCTCTCTATATTTCCGTGGCTCAGAGGTACGGAGTTTTGCTCAAGTCCAAGAAGGCTCCAGAGCACCACACCTACAGGTTTGTCAATGTCTTGGACGAGCCCATGTTGGATTCCTTGCCAGAAGACTTGAAAATCATCTCCACAAACTACATGTCTTATTCTTCCGCCGACGAACTCCCCTCCCATCTCCCCAATGGCTTGAACAAGTTTGACGAGTTGATCGAAACCCTCCACCCTGTGGATGATTTCAACTTGAGGCCCGTGGAAAGGCCTTATTTGTATGACGATGCAGACTACCAAGTGGTGCTCAACTTCACCATGAATAACTTGGGCAACGGTGTCAACTATGCGTTTTTCAACAACATTACTTACACGGCGCCCAAGGTTCCCACTCTCTACACCGTGTTGACGAGCGGGGAGTTTGCACAGACCCCCGCCATATATGGGTCGAATACCAACACTTTTGTGTTGCAAAAAGACGAGGTGGTGGAGATTGTGCTTAACAATATGGATCCAGGCTTGCATCCGTTCCATTTGCATGGCCACACTTTCCAGCTCATTTCGCGGTCGGAAGGAACAGAAGATGAGGACGAACCGCAAATCTACAATGCTCTGAACCCAGACCACACCAAATTCCCAAAACATCCAATGATGAGAGATACTGTGATGGTAAATGCCAATGGGTTCATTGTTCTCCGGTTCAAGGCCGACAACCCAGGTGTTTGGTTTTTCCACTGTCACGTAGACTGGCATTTGGAGCAAGGTTTGGCAGTGACGTTCGTTGAAGCCCCATTAGAGATACAGGAAAACCAAAAGGCAGTTGACAAGACCCATTTCGCCGCGTGCCACAGTCTCAGCATTCCAATCAAAGGAAATGCCGCGGGGCACTACGGAGACTCTAGATCCAACTGGCTCAACTTAGAGGGAGAAAACGTGCAGGTGAAGCCCTTGCCCCCAGGATTCACTGGCAAAGGGTATACAGCACTTGTGGCCTGTGCGCTCGCGGCCGTGTTCGGAGTGTACTCCATCTACCAATACGGCATAGAAGACATCAATACGGATGATGCAGACGGCGTGGTGGCCAAGCTATATCACATACTCCAGGAGCACGATACCCCGGAGCGTAACGCCATGCTCGTGAATAACGAACCCAACCACAGTACATAGAACGACCAGAAAGCAGCGCTATATGCCGGACTACCCTTATCAAGGCGCGGGGCTCCACACTCACCACTCAACAATCCCCAGCACTCACTAAAGCACACAACAACCCTAACAAAGAACCTTAAACAACAAGTCCCGGAAGACTCAGCGAATCTCACCCAACCAGAGCAATGTCACAACTCTTTGAATGGGCGTTCGGCAAGAAGCTTACGCCTCAAGAGAGGCTCCGAAAGAACCAAAGGGCGCTTGAGAAAACGCAGAGGGAATTGACGCGAGAAACCGCCAAGTTACAGCAACAGGAGAAGAAGCTTATGCTGGAAATCAAGAAGTCGGCCAAGCAGGGCCAGATTGCCAGCGCCAAGATCCAGGCCAAGGACTTGATCCGCACTAAAAACTACATTGTCAAGTTCAACTCCATGAAGGCACAATTGCAGGCGATTCTGTTGAGGATCCAGTCTGTTCGGAGCAACCAGCAAATGGCCACATCCATGCGGGATGCCACGCGGTTGTTGCTGGGCATGAACAAGCTGATGAATCTCCCGCAGCTATCCCGGATCGCGCAGGAATTTTCCAAGGAGAACGACCTCATGGATCAGAAGCAGGAGTTCATGGATGATGCCATTGACGATGCCATGGAGATGGACGAGGACGGCTTGGGCGAGGACGAGGCTGCAGACGAGATCTTGACCAAGGTGTTGGACGAGATCGGAGTGGACTTGAATACCAGTTTGAAAGACACGCCCAACCTGATAAACGTGGAGCAAGAGCAGAGCAACCGGGTGGCGCAGGCCGTAGGCAATGACGAAGACGACTTGCAGGCGCGTTTGGACAGCTTGAAGAAGTGATGATGATAATGAGCAGTCAACTGATAATCAAAAGATAGTAGCACAGTTGTAGTAGTGATGTCGTATAGTAGTGCTATAGTAGTAGTGTGGTCTTACACTTGTTCATTGATTGCACTATCATTTAATAACCCATATTACAGTTTATATGTACTTCTTCTCGGACAAGTAGTCGATGATAACCTTGGCCGACTCCTCAATGCTCTGGTTGTCGTAGTTCTTCAAATGGATCTCAGGCTTCTCCGGAGCCTCGTAGGGAGCAGAGATGCCCGTAAACTCCTTGATAATTCCCTCGCGGGCCTTCTTGTATAAGCCCTTGGGGTCTCTCTTCTCAGCAACCTCCACGGGCACGTCCACGTAGACCTCCACAAAAGGCAAGTTGTCCTTCTCGTGCAACTCGCGGGCCGTTCTTCTGTCCTGGATGTACGGACTGATGAACGAGGTCAAGGTCACGCAGCACGAGTCGGTGAAGAGCTTGGCCACCTCGGAGATTCTCCTGATGTTCTCGTTCCGGTCGGCCTCGGAAAAACCCAAGTCCTTGTTCAAGCCGAAGCGCACATTGTCTCCGTCCAAGCGGTAAGCGTTGAGGCCCTTCTGCAACAACGCTTGCTCGATGGCACAGGCAATGGTGGATTTGCCGCTGGCCGACAAGCCGGTCAACCACACAGTGACACCTCTCTGCTTTCTGAAGGCGGCACGCTCGTCGTGGGTCAAGTTCTCGTGCCAGGTGATGTTTGTAGCCATGGCAATTACAAGGAAAGTACGCTGGGATTTTTCTTTTTCGCTCACCTCCAATCGGTATCTGGATTGCAAAACTCTATGGAACAATTGCACGTGACCGCCCGCCGCGCAGCAAGGCCTCCAGATCACGCTGCACCAGCAACGTCACTGCCGGATACAACGACGTAGTGTATGGAACCTGGGCCTGGGGACCGCAAGCCTCTTGTTCGTTTACCAGCGCAACCTTATATTCCAATTTCTTTTAAAGTGTACTATCGCCCTTGTATTTCTGTCCTCTAGCCTATTCTGTTCCTTCCAGCTCCTCTGCCTTACTTTGTATGATTTCTGTCTCAGTATGCCAAGACGTAAACAGGGCACGTTCAAAGATCATAAAAAAAGTACTCTTGATTCTGATGTTTTCTACCATATTTCTGATGATTATTTGAATCGGCTATGAAGTGACTTTAAAATCTACTCACTCAAGTATATGTGAAGAGTGACTGAGAGAGACTGAGAGAGACTGAGAGACTGAGACTGAGAGACTGACACTGACACACAAAAACCGTACTACTTTCATATTCTCATACCTAAGCACATCCATTCACAATCAATTATTACCAGAAAACTTTTGAGACAGCAGTGACCATGTCAAATTGTCGCAGTGCTAATCTTCACTACTGCGCATACCTTCGCAGTCACTTTGACTTCGCGAAGTTGGCTAATTTCCATACCACTTCACCATGTCTCTTCACACCACCGACCTCGACGGAATCTTGCCCTTGGTGGCCCGGGGAAAAGTCCGCGACATCTACGAGATCGACGCCAAGACGCTTCTTTTCGTGGCCACCGACCGCATCTCCGCCTACGACGTGATCATGTCCAATGGCATCCCCGCCAAGGGCAAGATCCTCACACAATTGTCGGAGTTCTGGTTTGACTTCTTGTCTTCCGAGGTGCCGAACCACTTGTACTTGCCCGCAGGCAGTACTGATCTCTTCAAGCACTTGCCTGCAAGGCTCTCGGAGCCCAAGTACAAGGAGCAGTTGGACGGCCGGTCGTTGATTGTCAAGAAGATGAAGTTGATCCCGCTAGAGGTCATTGTGAGGGGCTACATCACCGGCTCGGCCTGGAAAGAGTACAAGGCCTCCAAGTCCGTGCATGGGTTGCCCATCGATGCCGACTTGAAGGAGTCCCAAGAGTTCCCCACCCCCATCTTCACTCCTTCTACCAAGGCCGAGCAGGGTGAACACGACGAGAACATCAGCCCCGAGCAAGCCGAGAACATCGTGGGCAAGGAATTGTGTGACAAGTTGGCCAAGCTCGCTGTCGACTTATACTCCAAGGCCAAGGATTTCGCCAAGAGCAGGGGTATCATCATTGCCGACACCAAGTTCGAGTTTGGCTTGGATGAACACGACAACATCGTCTTGGTGGACGAGGTCTTGACCCCCGACTCGTCCCGGTTCTGGAACGCCTCCACGTATGAGGTGGGCAAAGGCCAAGACTCCTACGACAAGCAGTTCTTGAGGGACTGGCTCACGTCAAACAATTTGAACGGCAAGGACGGCGTGGCCATGGACGAGGTGATTGCGATCAGAACCAAGGAGAAGTATGTGGAGGCCTTTGAGGCTCTCACTGGTAACAAGTGGACCGAGTAGACACGTGCACCCTGGATGTGCACCCACATTAATGAAGTATATTAAAATGACTATGGATCGAATCGGCGGTTCTGCCGCATGTACTGCTCTTCGAATTCTGGGGTGTTCCTTCTTTGTAGGTGAAGCCTCTCAAACTCGTCGGTGATTCGTTTCTTGTTTGCACCTGGCCGGGTAGGTGACCCCACACACGGCTCAATGTCTGGCTCGGTGTTTCTGGACCTCAACGGCGTTCGTCTTTGCGGCAGGCCTATCAAGGCAGCTTTCAGGTTCAGGGAATAATGCTGTTGGTGCAAAGGCACATTATGCTGGTATTGATTTTGGGGGGTGTTGATGGTTTGATACAGAGGGTGGGTCTGGAAGAGCGGGCGCTCGTCCACGAGCTCGCGGGGGCCCTTGGGCTTAGTGATGGCTTGGGCCCTCTGCTTCCTTTCCATCGAGGACGAGGAAGAATCGGATTTCTTGCGCACCAAGCCGTCCATGTCCAGAGGACTTTTCTTGGCCGCTAGGATTTCGGCAAGACGGTTTTGCACGCCTTGCTCCACCACGTGCTTGAATTCTCTCTGGTAGTAGAGCCGTAACTCCTTGCCTTCCTGGTCCATGATGCGCTTTCTCATCTCAAACTCCTCCACAAGGTCCTTTTCCAACTCCTCCCTCTGTAGAGCGTGCTTCTTTTGCAAAGCGTTGTAGTCGTGTTCAAGTTCTTTCTTTCGGAGGGCGAGCACACGCTCGAGCTCCAACTTCTGCGAGTTCGCCTGTCGCTCGAGCTCCAACTTCTGCGAGTTGACCTGCCGCTCAAGCACTTTTAGCGCCTTCTCGCGCTCTTCAATGGCCTGCAAACACGCCTCTCTCTTCTTGAGCTCGTTGCTCTTGATGATGAGCTGGCTCTGGAAGTCCTTGAGCGTGTCGTTGAAGTCGCGGAGCTCCATTTCCTTGCGGAACATCTTGATGGAGATGGTCTCCAAGAGCTCGTGGCACGTGGGCCGTAGGTCCGGGTCCACGGTGATGCTGTCGCGGATGATGTTGCGCAAGGGCTGCGAGTACACCGGGGAGATGTCGGGGATCTTGCCGTGGCGGATTCTGGTTTGGAGCTGGAGATGGGTTTTCGCCTGGAACGGTGGGCTGAGATTGCACAATTCAAACAACACACACCCCAAGGACCAGATGTCGCACACCGGCGAGTACGGGTTGTCCATGAGCACCTCGGGCGACATGTAGTAGGGGGTGCCGACGTAGGTCTTGGCGAAGTCGTTGGACGACGTGAGCATTTTGGCGAGGCCAAAGTCGCCGAGCTTGATGGTCTTGCGGCTGTCCAATAGGAAGATGTTCTCGGGCTTGATGTCGCGGTGGATGATCACGGTCTCGGAGTCGATGGCAGGCTCGCTGCTGACCTCGCTGGCTCCCGAGAAGAGGTTGACCTTCTTGCAGTCCACGCCGTAGTGGCACTTGTGCAACGCCAAGAGCGTCTGCACCATCACCTCCCAGATGAACTCCTCCGGCACGGTGTCGGCGTTCTTCTTGAACGACGAGATGATCTGGCCCAAGTCGCCGCCGTCACAGTACTCCTGGTAGATGTGGATGGCCTTCTTGTCGGGCACGTGGTCGTGTCGGAGGTACTTGACGATGTGGGGGTGGTTGAGTTCCCGGAGAATGCGGAGCTCGGAGATGATGTGGTTTCTCTCCTGGACGTTCATGGACGTGTATTCGATTTCCTTGCGCACGAGGATGGCGCCGTTGTCCCGCTGCCTGACCTTGCGGACCGTGCCAAACGACCCTTTGCCAATCACCTCGAGCGGCTCATACTCATCTGCTATAGATGCCATGGGGAGCTGGGATGAGAAGCGGTGAGGAACGAGAAGAGATGTGACAACTGAGTAAGCTTTGAATTGCGAGTGTTTTCGTTTGGATGGTCGGTGGTGGTGGGTGGTTTTTTGTGCTTGTCCTGCTTGTTGTGTTGATTTGCTTGCAGACGGGTTTGAGGTGTTCTGGAAACATTATAAGCAGGTGGTGTCTTGTTTGGAAAGTCTCCCAAAACAGTAATGTAATGTGCTTCGCGGCCATCGGCCTGGGGTAATATGCATGCACCCTTCAAAGGGGTACTGTTGATAGGCAGTCATTTCAGGGCCGGCTCGCGTGCATGGGGAGGTGATTGGATGTGGGGAGGTGATTGGACGTAGGAGGAGAGTGGATCTACGAAGGAGTGGATGTAGGAAGGAGTGGATGTAGGAAGGAGGGTGGACAGTGTATGCAGGGTCTACCTGGTGGGACCCGGAAGGGGAGAGGTGGACCCTCGGAATGGTCACGTGACTTCCGTGCTTCAACCGTTTTGCCAGCATAGCGACCCGCCCACGCCCGATTAGGAGTTCCCTGTATCGTCTTGCAGACGCAAAGAGTGGCACGCGCTTGAGAAGAGGCAAAATATTTTTTCGTGGGGAGGTTGAAACGACCTGAGTCAATAGGTCGGAACTGGATATAAGCCCCGGAACTGCCTATTCCGGCCCACGCCCACTACCACCAACCACCGCCAAGTTCAATTCTGCAAATCACCCAATGGTACTTCCTATTGTATTCTTTGGCTATAGAACTATCCCATGGATATGGCAGGGCTCTAGGAAATGATCCTCCCTGAGAACTACTTGAAGAATTGAACGAGGCTGCACCATGTAGCTGTACCTTTATGTTCTATAAACTTCTACCACGCCATCTTGGCCACATACCCGTTCGGGTACCTTCTGGTGCACCACTTTCTCGACTCGTCATACGAGAGAACCATGAGGCCAAAGCCAAGCGAGATAAAGTAGTACTCTACCGGCACACGGGCCGTCCCCATAGCGCTGTTGATTGCAGGAATGTAGTTGACAAAAAAAGCCACAGCAATCGTGAATGGAATGGTAATGAACAAGTACTTGTTCTTCAACGGCGTGTGCTGGACAATGCTCAAGTACCGTGTTCTCATGGCCAACAAGTTGAAGCACTGCATGATCACCAAGTTGTTGAAGTAGATGGACGACGACACGTTGATGGCCTCGTTCACATGCGGAAGGCTCAAGTAAGTACCGTAGCTCAAGGAGAAGTCCGAGAAGCTGAATCCGCTCCTCTGCAAGTTAATAAACCCAAGCAAGAACGATGTGAAGCAGTAGAACGTTCCCACCGTGAAGTACGAGTGCAAAAGGAGCTTCCCGTCTACCAACTTCTCGTTGGTCACGCTTCGGGGCGGCTTGAGGAGGAGGTTCTTCTCTCCTTCCTCGTAGGCCAAGATGATGGCATTGGAACAATCCGTGATGCAGGATATCACAATCATCAAGAAAGACGACAACATCTGAGGCATTCCACAGAGCACATTCAAAAGCACCGGCCAGAGCTCCGAAAAAGTACCGGCCGGAAGTAAGTAGCCCACAGTTTTCTTCAAGTTCTGGAACAAAAGCCTTCCAAATCTCAAAGCCTCGATGATGGAGTTGAACAAGGCATCGTCCGATTCGCCTTCATTCATCAATATCAAATCAGATGCCTCCTTGGCGATGTCCGACGCATTGATCAACGATATACCCACGTCTGCTTGTTTCAAAGACGGCGAGTCATTAATGCCATCTCCGGTCATTCCAATAATCACCTTGTGTTTTTGGAACTGCTTGATGATCAACAACTTGTGTTCGGGAGTGGTTCGCGTGAACACAAGCTCCTTGTACCTGACCAAAACAGACCACTGGCTCTCGGTCAACTTGTTGATATCGGGACCGGTCACACTCACCGCCTTCTCAATCACCCCAGGAACCTCCACTGTGTGTTCTTCAAGCAAATCCTGTGCAACAAGGTCCTTGTACTCATCGACTTCCTCTGTGACTATTCCAACCTGCTTGGCGATGGAGAGTCCCGTGAGTTCAAAGTCGCCTGTGATCATGACGGTTTTAATGCCCGCTTGTCTCAATTTGTAGATCACCTGGTCGATGTTTTTCCGTGGGGGATCTTCAATGCCGTACATTCCAATAAAGGTCAAGTCGCTGGTGATCTCGCTCCTCAAGGCCGTGATGGTTTCTGTGCTTTTGGAGAGGTCCATAGAGTCGGTGGAGATCATCTTGGACGCCAACAAGATGACTCTTTTTCCTCGTTTAGACCATTTTTGCTGGATATCCACCAACTGCTGCTTGGTTGTTGCATCCATTTTCTCCTCGCTGAATCCCGAACCTTGTGGCTTGAGAATGTACTCACAATTTTTCAAAAGGATGTCTGGGGCTCCTTTCACCGTGAGAAGGCTGCTTCTTTTAGCAGCTTTTGTGGGGATGTCAACGCCGATGCGGTGCCAGATGCGGTCGGCCGTGGGGTTTTCCCGGGCTTTCAAGAGCTTGGCCATGTACTTGTTCTTTGAGTTGAAGTTGATGGCGAAAACAGAGTCCCATTCCTTTTCGAACATTTCCCGGGGCTGGATTCTTGAGACGTACTCGAACACAGCTTTATCCGTGGCATTCCCCACGATTTTACCGTCGTCCGAGTACATGGCTTCATTGCACAAGGAGGAGATTGTGAGGAAGTGGTTTGTGAGAGAGTTGTTGCAGTTGGCAAACTCTGCCTTTTCCTCCAAGTCCTTGAGCGACATGGTTTCGAGCCCCTGGCACACATCGGTCACCGACATGGCGTTTTTGGTCAAGGTGCCCGTTTTGTCAAAACACAAGACACTCACAGCACCCAAAGTCTCTACCACAGACAAAGACTTGCACATGATCTTATTCTTACGCATCTGGTTGGCAGTGATGATCAAGCATGTGGTCAAGGCAACAGGCAAACCCTCAGGAATGAAAGAAACAGCCACAGAAACAATGGAGATGATCAAAGCAGGCACGGTGATCCAGTCGTGGTGAACTTTCCTCAACCAAGCAGCCCAAACAACAATAACGATAACGGATAAGATCACGATGATGGAAGAGGTGAAAATCACGAACTGGAGGATTTCCCACTGCAATGGGCTCAAGCCCTTTTTTGGAGCCGACGTCAACTTGGCGATGGTGCCGAAGATCGTGTCGTCACCAGTGGACACCACCAAACCCATTCCAGAACCGCCCACAATGTATGTGCCTTGCATCGCAATACACGTGCTCTCTAAGTAGTTTGAGTTTGCGGGGTCAGCAGCCTCGGAGCCGGCAATAGCCTTGGACTCGCCGGTCAAAATGGACCTATCAAAGGCCAAATCCGCCGAGGCCTGGAGGATCCTCAAGTCAGCCGGCACTTTGGAGCCAGCGGTGAGCCGCACGAGGTCGCCAGGCACCAAGTTCTTTGATTCAGTGGTGATGGACGAGCCATTGCGAATGATCATGGTCTCCAAAGGAATCATATCGTGGATGGAATCCATGACCCGGGAGCTGGAGTAGTCCTGGAAGAAGTTGAAGAGAGCCTGCAAAAGGAAGATGGCAATCAAGATCAAGCCTAGCACCAAATTGGCGATCTGAGGCGCAGGCTCACCAAGAGGTTTCCAACACACAATACAGAGAATACCCGCGGTGAGAAGCAAGGGGCCAAAGCCACCAAAGAAGTAGACGAAAAGCTTGTGCAAGAGACGGCTGGGCGGCTTGGACTGCACGTTGGGGCCGTGGAGCTTCAACTTGGCGTCGTATTCCGCCGCACTCAAGCCGGTCTCCAAGCTGGAGTTCAAGCTCCGAGCAATCAGCTCCGGCTGTTGCGTGTGGAAGGTGAAGGAGGAGAACTTGCTGGAGGCGGTCTTGATGTTTGCACCCTCCTCGATGTCATTATCGACGCGGTGGGAGATTGTCTTGTAGATGGCCGGAAGCACTTTGTCCGGCGACACCCGCTCCTTTTTCGGGAAAAGGGAGTCTCTGTCCAGGCTCCTGCCCCTGCTCAAGCTCTTACGCCTGGTGGCGGATCTGAGCCTATTCAAAGGGCGGCCCCGTTCGAGGTCCGGAGCAAACGATATAGGAGAGCGCACGTCGCTCACACACTCCTCGTCCCAGTCCTCTTTTCTGAAGGAAATATCACTGTCAGCCATGGTGGATGCTTGGGGGAAAGCCAGCCCAGAGCCTACGCCATTTATATACTTGTTCCAGGAGCAAGTCCGAGAGGTCCATGTCACAACAAACAGACGCTCTGGACACAATAATCCCTCAAAATCGTGCCAATGAAACAGCAGGGTTCAGCAAGGCATGAGGGATTATTTCCAGGGAGGCTGTGGGGTTGCTTGTGAAGAAGACGAGGTGTCAAGAGAGCCATGGACGGCTGATGCGGCACGGGTAAAAGCGCGTGGCAGAGGGCAGCCTGGGGCCATGTGCAGTGCGCTGGGTCGCAGGGAAAAGGCCGTAGCTCCAGCAGGTGGAGCGATGGCGACAAGCGAAAAAGACCGGGCGGCAAGTCACGGCCGGCACCACGGTATAAAGGAAAAACCACGCAAATTCCCAGGGTCGCTCAAACCGACTTTTGCGCCCAGCACCTCTTGCCTGAGCAGGAGGAAAATGTCTCACGTTCCAGCGCGCAGATGCGCGATTTCCCACCATGACGTACGTGAAACCCCAGTCTGGGACCAAGCCCTGACAATTGCACCAATCAAACGTAGCTATGGTCAGCAATGGTAAAATTGTCTGTCATTAGCAAATAGTGAGAAGGGTGTGTCGTTAGCAAATAGTGAGAAGGGTCTGTCAATAACAAATAGTGAGAAGGGTCTGTCAATAACAAATAGTGAGAAGGGTCTGTCAATAACAAATAGTGAGAAGGGTCTGTCAATAACAAACTAGTACCACCGGTCAGAAAGAGTCGTAGTCAGACCTGTCAGTCACTGAAACCGTGACGTAACCAGGTTACATATCCACATGCGAACATGAGCGACGGCCGAGGGCCACCAAAAGGGAAACCGAGGAGCGCCAGAAGATAATGCCTCGAATCCACATCTGGCATTTCCGTTTCAAGCCTCGTGGCCTGAGTGCGGGATTTTTCGCGGAATCTGGCAAACTCTGGGACTGGAGCGTTTCCTCGCTAGCCTAAATCCGCGAAAAATTTCCTCACTACTGACAATGGCCTTATTTCTCCATGCTTGATGCTGTTCTCTGCTGCTCTGGTTTTCTTTGTTCTGGTTTCTTTGTTCTGGTTTTCTTTGTTCCTATGCTGTTCTGACCTTTGCGGTTCTGACCTTGTTACTTTGCTGCAATCAAAGTAGGCTTACTAGGGCTTCCTTAACTATGGTACCGTGTAACTGTCATGTACTTGACCAGTGCTAACTACCCTACACTCGCCAGACTAGTCTGTACATATACTCCAGTCTGTTTTGGTCTTCCACATCATCTCACCAACACTGATTTAGTGTTGTACGCTACCTCACTACAGCACTACCCTTGTGGGGATAAGCCTATGCTGTAAGGTCTGTGTTTCTGCAGTTACGCCGTCAACCAGTCACCCAGCTTCAAGCCTGCCTACTAGTTGACGAGCCTGCTATTTCTTACCCGGCTATGGCTGTCAACCAGCCAGTCGACCTATAAGTAGACTACGGTTCCTCTCTACGAAACTCATTACAAAGTATGAAAACGTCCAATAATTAACAATACTCTTATTCTGTTTCATACTCTTTCTGTCTACACTTTTTAAAGTCTACTTCTGCAAACTGCACTCATAGTCTATCCTACACGATGCTATTTCTGACCGGTAGACACGTAGAGTTGGTGAGTAATTGGCTAGATATGTCTATTAGTTAATAGGCTAGATCCATCACCAGACCGACTAGAGCCAGTTCTCAGTGGCCTGCAAGAACCCTTGTAGCTACTCTACCTACTCTAGGTGTTACTAGCTACTCTAAGTACTCTAAGTTCTTTAGACGCTACTACAACTATCCTTCCTATGAATACACTATATCCAAGAAACCTAGACATACTCTGAATCGTGTTCTGGTAGTACAACGTTTTCTAGCTTCGCAAACCTTGATCCTCACCAACAAGCTGTCTGTTTATGAGTTGTCCAGTATTCGGCCCAGACTCAAGGCGGCATGGTTTTCTAGACTCGGTAGGTTTTCACCTCAAGCAACGATTCGCTATGAGAGTACCACCACTCCACCACACGACACTGCGACGCTCCACCACATCAGCACCTACAATCGTGTGGTCACCAAACCATAATCTAGTAGTAAGCAGAAGCGGGTGCGCTGTAGCAGACTTCTGCAGAGTCAAGGGAAGCGTGGGATTCGTCGCAGGCCTCGGTGTCTCTGAAGAGGAAGGTGGACGTGGGGAAAAGTCGGCGATCATCTTCTGAAAAAACTAGAGGCTTTGAGCCGTGCCCAGCCCGCGTATTGTGACTGGCAATGCATTTTGCATGGCTGGGACCTCATAGTTGCAGATATCGGCACGCCGCCGGCGTGGGTCGCGTGAATGCCGGACTTAGAGTCTTTGCATGTATGGTTTAGCTGCAAAATCCGCGCTGCGCCTGCGGGAGCCTGTTAGCCCGAGGATCTGCATATGTGCGGTTGCAAGCTGCCAACGACATGTTACGCCAAGAAATCGCTTCTCATGGTGGTTATCGCCAAACTCATGGCAAGGATCCGGACACCAATTCTGCCCCGAAAGCTGTCTTGCTGCCTCCTACACATGGAAGCCCCACCCGCGGCCGGTGTTCGCCAGCACACACATGTTGCACCGAACACCAAGCTATAGAGGCTATCAGCAAACCTTCGCCGCCAGTATTTAATGTCGCCATTCCTCCGGGTATGTGTCGGCAAATATTTTCTACCCAGATATAGTGATGAAGTTGATGACCCTCTGTTTTTTGGCGGTCATCGGCACCACGGCCTCCAGCTCCGTGACCTCATGCCATTCCCACGGCTCGGAGTACGTGTGTCTTAACACTGACGGTGTGGAGGGCCAGGTGACGCCTGCACTCACGGCAGCGGTTTCAAGCTACACCTCGTGCCATGCGCATGGCTCGGAAACCTACTGTAGAAACTCCTTGGAAACACATGACCATGAACATTCTGGACACTCTCACGAAGTCCATTCTCATAACTCTCATGGTGACGGAACTTCTCATCACCATGAAGCTGGCACTCACACAGACACCCATGCGGCTCACCACCACTCACATTCCCCGACTACCTCGGGCCAGACCACCGCAGTCACTGCGTGCCATAGCCATGGATCCATGTACATGTGTTTGGACGGCCACGGCAGAGAGGGCCGCATCTTGCCGTCCCCCACTCAAGCCCCCGCGAGCTTCACCGCCTGTCATTCCCATGCCACAGAGACGTTCTGCGTGGATGCCGAACAGAGACAAGTCTCGTTTACCATTGCCAACCCTGAACGTCCCGAGGAGCACGACTGCCATTTCCATGCCGGGGTCGAGCACTGCGTGCCCAGAAACCCACACAAAGCCACCTGTGAACGAGTGGACCGCGACTATAACATTCCATTACGCATCGGGCTCTGTTTGCAATTCTTGCCACTTCGCTTGTGGGCGTGCTTGGCCCCGTCTTCGTCAAGAAACTCAGCCACGTTTCCTTGGACGGCGTGTTGTACACCACGTTGAAGCTGTTTGGATTTTCAATAAATTTTCTTTAACTCTTTATAAGTCTTTTTATTATTGAAATATTTTCAATTAGAAACAGGGCCATTATATAACAAATTATTTAAAGTTTGCCCGCCGTAGGCGATCTCCACGGCCTTGGTGCATCTTGACCTATGCGTTCCTCATGTTCTCCAATCTGTGCTTGAAGTTGAACTACGAGGCCACGTGTGCGGCCATTGCCACCGCCGGCTTGATACTTGCGTTCATGGTGGATTTCGGCTCGCGCAAACTGGTCCGTCTACGGGAGCCCGTGTGTGCCAAGAAGTTCATTGAGACGACAACTCCAGGGAGGCGAGCTTGGGGTCTGGGTCTGTCGCCGACAGCTCCCAACAAGATAAGATCAGCGTGCTTCTATTGGAGGGTGGCATCATCTTCCACTCAGTGTTGGTGAGCACCACCTTGGTGGTGGCTGGAGACTCGTCGTTCATCTCGTTGTTCATCGTGATTTTCCACCAGGTGTTTGAAGGAATGGCCTTGGGGTCCAGAGTGGCGGAGATCGATGACTTTTCCACGCTCCTCAAGTTGGCGTTGGGCTTGGTCTTTGCTGTCACCACCCCCGTGGGCATGGCCATTGGCGTCGGCGTCTTGAAGCACTTTAATGGAAACGACCCCGGCACCATCATTGCCTTGGGCACCTTGGACTCGTTGTCTGCAGGCATCTTGGTGTGGGTTGGCCTAGTCGAGATGTTAGCACACGACTGGTTGTGGGGGCCTCTTCTCATGCTGAACCATTCAAGGTTGCCGGTGCTTTGATTGGGTTGGTTGCGGGATTGGCACTCATGAGTTTCCTCGGCAAGTGGGCTTAGATATGGTCTCAACCGCCCATGATCTGACAAGCCCCTTATGACAAGCCCCCTATGACAAGCTCCTTATGGTCAAAACAGTTTGGATCTGCAAGTTAACACCTTATCAGTTGATCATGCTTGGGGTGCATCAGCGTGCGTTGCGATGCAGTTTTGTGCGCGTTCTCGCGTTTGAAGTGGCTGGTTGCAACCGTTCTTGAGCCGTATGTATCCAGCTGCATACTCTGACCTACTAGTTTCTGACCTACTATTTTCTGACCTACTAGTTTCTGACTACTAGTTTCTGACCTACTAGTTTCTGACTGACACTAGTATGTGTACCTAAAGGCCTTATTCTCGAAATCTGTCAAGTCCGCCCAAACGTCTTCAGCCTGGCGATCCTCCTTTATTCGCCCATATGCTTGGAGTCCCTTCTCTTGTCCTGACGTAGTAGATGGCGGCAATCACTAGGCACAAGCCGAAACTGGCCGCCTGAGTGGCCAACATAGACACCTTGGCAGGCATGGACATCCGCGCGTCTGCCACGCGGTAGGACTGAGGGCCCACGATGTTACCGATTGCAAAACCAATACTGATGTAGAAGGACGTCACACCAATCTTTTTCGTGGATCCAGCCACATTGGCCGAAGCCCACGAGTACGCAATCGTAAGCGGAGCGGTGATGCAGTTGATCATGTAGATGCCTACCAATAGGTCCCCTTGTTGGACTTTGACAAGAGAGCAACACGCCTCCACAGATGGCCGGTAGCAAGAGCGCACAGATGGCCACGAATCGTGTAGTCCCCTTCATTATAAAGTACGTGGAGAGCCACGACGTCACCACACTCACGACACCCGAGGGCATGTTGAGCAAAGCCGCCTCCGGGGACGAGAAACCAAACGAAACAATGTCCCTGGCCGAGAAGGACGAAATGGTATTGGACGAAAACGAGATGGTGGCGGAGATGATCAAGGAGCCAGCACGGTGGGTCGACCAACATCTCGAGCACGTGGCTGGACTTGAACTTGTGGCCGTTGACGCCGATTTTGTCGAACTTCAACTTCTCCAAGAGCACATACTTTTCCTTGGGCGTGAGGCAAGTGCCCGACAACGGCTCGAAGGGAATGTAGGCCACGAAATGGGCCCCGCACATGATGTTCAAGAGCCCCACCACCAAGAACAACACACGCCAGCCCTGGAAGCACTTGCTGGCGATTTTCTGGAAGAGAAACGACAACAAGCCGCCGAAGATCTCGCCGAAGCCCAAGCCCAGGTAGAAGACCCCGATGCGGAACGCACTCGGTGCTCTATCAGAGAAGTTGGTGGTGAGGAGCACAAGGCAGGTGATTATGGCGGCCTCGGAGAGGCCCAAGAGGATCCGCAAGGCTAGTATGCCCTTGAAGTTCTGAGCCGCCGCGCAGTACATGGTGCAACACCCCACACAACCACATTGATGCCCAACACAAGGTGCACCGGGAACTTCTGCAAGATGAAGGCCTGGAAGAACTCGCCCACAATGTAGGCCACGAAAAAGTAGGTGGCGATGTCGGAGAACTGGTTGCCGGCGAATTTCAAGTCCACCGGCATGCCCATGACGTTGGAGTAGTTGAACGTGACCTTGTCGAGGAACTGCAAGAAGTACACAAACAACATAGGGAACAAGAGCATCTTATCTAGCTTCCGGGTGACACGAGCGGGGCTGGCGTCCTCGGGGTGGCCGTCGAAGTCGAAGTCCTGGAGGTATACCAAGTTGGGGTTGTCTGCACGAGGCGAGAGTTCCTCGCAGCTGCCGATGCTGTGAACATCTGCTATGACCACGACCTTCTTCAGCATGACTAAGGGACTGAAAGACGCTCGACACTCTGGGCATCGGTGAGCAAGCCTATTTATCTATTGCACACGGTGGTCTACCGTGTGCCTGCACCTGCGCTGTTAAGATAGTGGTCGCAACTGGCTAAACCCACCGGCGTCGCAAATTACTTAGCGGCACGTTGCAACATGCATATGCGACTCCCGCAGCCGCCTGCATGGCCGCACCGATATGGTTTCTCATTCTTCTTTCACCACTCACCTCTTTCATCACTCACCATGTTCCCCTTCCTCTCTAGTATCCTCTCTAGTATGACTGTTTCAGAATGTATCTTTGTCACGGGCGCCACCGGCTTCATCGGCGCACACTGTGTGGGCCTTCTCTTGGACCGCAACTACAGGGTCAAGGCCCACACTCGGTCCATGGAGAAATACTTGCGGTTGAAACGCAGCGTGGGTCCGTCCAAGCAGTACTTGCTTGAACCCGCCCTTGGGTCCGATGTCTGCAACTAGCGGCAGCTTGCGGTGCTCATGAACTGCACCGCGGCGCTCCACTTGGCGTCGCCGTTCAAGTTTGCAGTGGCCGATTTCGTTGCAGACCTCCTTACCCCCGCTTTGGAGGGCACGGGGGCCGTGATGAAGGGGACAAGCGCTAATGCCACTATCAGGCGCTTGGTGTTGACCTCGTCGTTTGCCGCCGTCTACGATGCCAGTAAGGGAGCCCGGCCCGGCGTGGTTTTGACCGAAGAGCACTTTAGCCCCTTGACCAGGACGGCGCCAGATCCACAGATGTGGTAGTGGCCTACCGGGCGTCAAAGACCGTGGCCGAGAGAGCAGCCTGGGAGTATGTGCACACGCAGCAGCCTGCCTTTGACTTGTGTGTTCTATGCCCCACCATGGTGTTCGGCCCACTCTACTCGAGTTGGTGAGCAGCTTGAAAGAGTTGAACTTCGGCAACCAGGTGGTCTTGCACTTGCTCAAGTCGGAGTCCCCGGTGCACCTGGTTCCGCCCACGAAAAACCTCGTGTGGGTGGATGTGCATGATTTGGCCCTCTTACCACGTGTGTGCGTTGCAGGCACCCGGCGCCTCCAACCAGCGGTTTTTGGTTTCGGCTGGCGATTACGACAACCAAGAGATTGTGGACTGCTTGTGCCGTCACTTGCCTCACCAGGTGACTTTCCGCATACCAGTAGGCACCCCTGGACACACCACCCGAGGCAAGCACTTTACCACGGATTCGTCCAAGGGCCTCGAGGTGTTTGGAGTTCCTTACCGGAGCTTGGAATACAGCGTGGTTGACTTGGTCACCCAGCTCTCGACATTTCTCTAGTGATGCGTAGATTAAAATTATCCCACCAGTGTTTTCACAGTTAGTTGTTGTGTAGATTGTTAATACCGGAGGAAGAATCACTGGTACACAGGGATCCAAATTCCTAGATTTGTAAAATAGCCGGTGTTGACAGGATCAGACTAGGTGTGTGAGGGACACTAATCCTGCTAAGGATCTGTAGGCAGATTGCATGAGGGCACCAGGGCTTTCTTTGAGAAGTACTGGGGCTAATCCCTTCAGCTACTGGGGGACACGACTGAATAATACTATTGGATGATATTCCTATTGGATAGTATTCCTGGTACCACTGGATACTCACTACTTTCTACTACCACTGGAACCTATTCCTGTTAGTTACTAGTGAATGCTCATACTGTGAGTTACTACGGAAGATTCTCGCAGTTAGTTACTGATACTACTTTCAAGTGATACAATCATGAATACCATTGCTTCAAATCGTGCTTTAAATCGTGCTTTAAATCGTGCTTTAAACCGTGCTTTAAATCGTGCTTTAAATCGTGCTTTAAACCGTGCTTTAAATCGTGCTTCTAGATTACTGCTAGTTCCTATTGCTAGTTACTACCCCTAGGTTTACGGTGAGTATCGCAACTCGTCTTGTTAGAAAAACTGCTGCTCGCTCAGACGTGATTGAAAGAACTCTGTTGAGATGGAGGCACTCATCTTCGTGGCCTATCAGTTGTCTGATAAGGTCTTGGGCAGAGATAACGCCTGCACGGCTGTCTGTAAGAACTGCGGGTTCGTTCGCTTGAGGAATCATCGGCGGAGAAATACTCCTACCAATTCAACGTATAAAAGAGTCTAACACTTTCCTGATATATAACAGATATCTACGGTTGGAGACGACTGGATGCTACTATTTTGAATACCACTACTGTAAACACCCACTGATGGAGGTTCCACCAACAGAAGCAGCTACAAGTCTGTGTTCTAGAAAGAGAGTTCTTCAGCTACACTGGGGAAATGGGTCAGTGCAACGTACAGAGCCCAAGCAGTGTGATGCCAGCATTCAAATTGATATCAACCGAGCTCATATGCTGGACTATGTTCTGACGAAAGAGTGTCAAATCTGAGAATTTGTCCCTGGTACCACTGAAAGCATATGGAAGGGCCACACACGCTTTGTCTGCCAGTTGATGTATTGAGACTTGCGTTTTTATCCAGTGGCAATGCGGTCTCCTTTGAGTCTTCGAGTGGCCAAGTCTTTGAATCTACTTCCATCTACAGCAGTCCGATCCTCCCAAATCCCATTTGCACATTTTACTGTCTATGCCGGGAAAGGGTGCCAAGATGGAAGAGAGCCCTTTTATATTTCGCGACATCGTAGGGTGTATATAGAAGCGCTCGCTGTGTCGTCTTCACACCATATTGCAGTGGACGTCACTCAAAATTACGGAATTGGCCACCAACTCACCAGTCCGACTTCAATACAAAGAATAACATTGAGACTATGTTGCTATTTGAAAATTTTCTCTGGTATTACTTTTTTCGGGGCGATTTCTTCTTTTTTCGATTTTTAAGGTAGATGTTTGGGTCTTGTGGTCGTGGCGTACTTCCTGTCGCAATTTGTAGAATCCTATACAAAGTGCGAAACAGACCTGGGTCTCAATTACCATCAATACCCTTTGACATAATTCCCGTTCCACAATGTATTTTCATGACACTTCAGTTTACTGAGGAGCATTGTCATGTGAAGGGTCAAGTCTAATCTCTATCTCATCCCGTCCACTCATGATCGATGAGTACATAAATCTGGTCACGTCACGGTGTGGAGATTCAGTGTGATTCGCTGCTGTTACATGACACCTAGGTACTTCACAAAAGATTCATATGGAAATTTCAAAACACTCACTGGCTCATGAGACGGAATTGGGCTGGGCCTCTGACTCCGCTGGTCAACGGGAGAGAATGATTGATGCCAACTGGCCACCAGCAGGCCTGGTGGCTTGCAAGTGGATTACCCATAGAGAAGCTAAAGACCCTGAACGAAGTGGTAATAAATGACCTTATTGACAAGAATACATAGTGGTGAAAGTAGTCAACAGGTATCTAGAATGAGTGTGAAGCACTGAGTCCCGTGACACCGAGTCCTGTCAAGACTCATCCTCGGCAAGCTCATCAATGTGGGTCGTAACCGCGTACCTCCTCGAGGGTGAGTTTTTCCCCGTCGAGACTCGAAGCCTTGGAGCTCCATCCAATTCTCTCGTTGAGATTCTCCCGTGCTCGTAGCGACGCCTGCTGGATCCTGGTCACGCGGGGCTTGCGCTCCTTTTCGTAGAGCTCGATGCGCGATAAGGCAAGTGTGCATACGACCCCAACGTTCTACATCCAAGATTAAACTGACTAAGAAGTAACTAGACATTATACATAAGCCCAGACCACCGAGCAAGAAAAATATCACCCTCAACCTCTTGGAAGGAGGAATGGTGAGAACATTTTTGCCGGAAGCGGCATTGATGTACTTGAAGTTGCCTGTGTCATGTGCGTGAAAGTCTTTATGCACCTGTGTCGTACACAGCCTGAACAATGTCGTCAGGCAACAAAGCCAAGAAGCTCTTGAGCGCCCAATATGTGATGGCCCAGCCGGCGCTCTCTCTAAAGTGGATATCGGAGTGGCGGTCAAAATTCACAAAAGCCACGCCTCGTGCTTTGAGGGCTTGTGCAGTCAAGAGTCCCACAATGCCTGCACTGCTGATAAAAAATTCCTTGGGCCTAACTGTCATCAAATACTGTGCTCTGAAGGAACCAAGGTCGCCGTAGCTAAGGTTTTATACCGCTTAACTGGCCTGCACTACCGCGGTATCGGCTTGTTATCGGCCTGCATTCCCACAGACCCGCGTGCATGGTTATCGGCCTGCATGACGCGGACAGCTCGGGTTGCAACCACGAAAAGACCCCGGTTTTCGATTTGCGCTCCCGGCGGAATATCATCTCCTTCCACCCATCTTGATAGACACCATCTTTCGGTGTATGTATAGATGCCCTCCCTCCTTTTCTCCTCCTCAACTTCATCTTCTGCACCATGACTCAAGGACACGAAGCTGTCAACCCTATGCACCCCGATGTCTTGGGCAAGATGGACCCTGTGTTCTTCAAGATGTACAATGAGCACATGGCCAACATCCCAAACAAGCTCATTGACCTCATGAGGCTCCAGGCAAATTACACCAAAATATACTCCTACGGAACCGGGTCCTATCCCGAAATCAAGAATGTGGTGGACACGACGTTTGCCTCCTTTGATGGCCACCACGTCTCCATCAGAATCTACCGCCCCAACGATGCGGTTGCTGGTGAAGTTCTTCCCGTGCACATCGACTTCCACAGTGGAGGGGGAGGCTTGGGAGACTTGGAAACAGAAAAGCATATCCTTCTACGTGGACTTGGCCCACGTGGCCGTAGTTGACGTCGACTACAGATTGGTCCCTCGCTATGCGTACCCCACCTACATCAAGGACTGCTTCCATGCCATGAAGCACGTTTACAAGCATGCAGATGCCTTGGCGGTTGATACGAAATCCATCTCCATTGGAGGCGTTTCCGTGGGCGGTAGCATTGCCTTTATAGTGTCTCACCTAGCACGAGATGGGGGAGTTCCTCTAGTTGCGTGTGTAGCTGGAACTCCACAAGTGGATGATGTTGAAGGCTACAAGTCTGCAAAAGACTCGCCCTACGAGTCCTCTCGCGAGTTTGAGTTTGTGCCTACGTTGAATTGGGGCCGCATCAAGTTCTTCGACAAATTGAAGTGGGACACCTTGCCCGAAGATGTTGTCGAGAAAGAGACCAAACTGACAAGGAAATTGCCTGGTTCAAGCATGTCTTGAGTGCTCTCGATTTCCGTGGCTTGCCCAAGACTGTTGTGTTGACTGCCGGCTGTGACCCCATGAGAGATGAAGGCGAGGCCTACGCTGCCAAGTTGTTGCAGAACGGTAACGAGGTCGTGTTCAAGAGGTACCCTGGGGTTCTACATCTGTTCATGCATATGGACAGTTACCTCTGGCAAGCAAGCGATTACATCAAGTATACTACTTTTGAGATTGCCGTCGCTCACGGCACCACCAAAACATATCAGTGATTCTCAACATCCAAGTGAGTCCTCGAATTTCACGGTCTTTCATTCCAGCGGAAGCGTCTCCAAGAATAGCCAGATTTACTTTAGAAACACGACGCCTCGGGCGATTAGCCAAAGTACTCAAGTATATGGGATACACTGGTCTCACAAATAGTGTTCGCGACTATAGTCTAGCTGAATAAGTAGTGGCGGAACTAGCCATGAATTTTAGGGCTTTCCGATGTGGTCGTTCGGGATTATTGAGTTCAACCTCACCCAAGAAATGTTCCCGAGGGTCTACTGGATTTACCGGCTTCAGTGTTTCGGGTTTGGTGCATTATCAAGATGTGACTTGTTCGCGGTATGTCCCCGTATGTTACATCATGCGAGCAAGTCCGGGAATAAAAATACACCATGGATATTCAAACCCAAATATCATCAGATGACAAACAAAAAGGGTAAATCATACCATGAAACCCCTTGGCTTCCAACTTCCCCAAAGAGAAAGATCCGTTTCTAGAGCGCTGAACATGTCAGATTCTTGAGAATTCAATCAGAGAAGACGCGTGTTTGGCAACCAAGGAAAAGACTGCAAGAATGAGACGCGCCAGCACCTCTGAATAGATCAGACTCACGTGCAGTACACAAGCCAGGAGATGGTGTTGCAGGCAAGCTTGAAAAAAGTGATTCTGTTTGAAGAAAAGCGTGTTGGCCTAAGGATCAACTGGGGCACGGGCATATCTACGGAGGACCCGAGTCTGGCAGCCCAAGCTTCGCTGGAGACCATTTCCATAAAGGCCACTGGTCGAGAGCTCAAATGTGTCTTTATTCGGTATATAAACTTAAGTTGATTAGTACATAAGAAACATATTGGAGTAACCCCAGGTCCCATTGAGCCATGCAGTCCCCGTTGGTTACACTTCGCATTGAAGCCAGGCCAAGAAGCACAGAACGTATATATGCACACCCAGAATGCATATACACTCCGTGTTCATGTACACGCGCTCCGAACAGAAAAAAGCCTCCATTAAATAATTGTTGAGAGCGGGTAACTTTATCCTGGAAGCCTAGATTGGATTTAAACTCAGGAAATCAGGGACACGTCATGTGTAACCGAAAAGTCAGAACTGTCGCCAAATGAGTCCAGCGGCTCGAGCCTACCTCAGCTACAATCGCCCATGGGACGTGTGTACAATGATCCAATCGGAAATCTTCGACTTCTGTTGATACATTAAGCACTGATACTCAGTCTAAACAAAATGACCCATTCTGAATACTCTTTCCCAGCTTTTCCTACAGGAGAAGCAGTTTATTTTCCTGCGCCAAAAAAGATTATGTTTAATCACTTTATTTCGACAGCAGATGCAAAGACACCGAAAGTTCACTGCCTCTTTATGCTTATTTATGGCTCCATGCAACGTTGTGGTGTGCATATACTCCCATTGTTGCAACAAAAATGCATTCGTCCGCCGAAGCAATTGATTCCGGCGACTCATAATGTCATGTTATTGGTGCAGCTTACGATTTCCCATAAGTACAGGGTCCAGAACAATCCGATTTCATATCCTACTTTACAACACAATAAAACATAGCCGCGGTCATGGGCTAGAGTCCCCCAATGTCTATGGAACAGAGTCACCTGAACGATACATTACACTCAAGCAGATAGGGGAGAGTCATGTGGGTGAATGGGTCATTGAAATGTGCTAGATTCAGGGATAACTTGTTGCTCAGTTAAGTGACTATGATTGACTTCGATTTTTGACTCTCAACCAAACAGTCGACTGCGCAGCGGAAAGTGGAATAGGTTTTGGAACAAAGACTCCGGGCCCCACTGTGCAGGATGACCATGCAAATTAGAAATGTTCACATATTCTTCTGGCTATTCTTTTCGAACAATGGTCAATTTCCAAATCGGTGGTTTGAATGGTGTGATGCAAAGTTGAGCAGCCCTATAAGTATGGTAGTATCGCCTTTCTACAAAACCATGGAAAACTATCATGAAAACTGCTCGTTTGATCCTCTCCTCTCTTGTCGCTGCCACTGCTTGGGCAGACTCTGTCAGTCCATTGGTCTTCTTCGCAAAAGTTAATGGCACCTTGGTACCGCTTTCTGATAATGTTTATGATGAAAGAACGGATAATACCGTGTTTTCTTGGAAAGACTCCCTGGACGTCCCGATAAAGGTCAAGTTTGACTTCGAAACGAGTTCTGTCATTGTAGGTCAAGGCACCTCCGGGAATATGGGGTTTTACGAAGACACCTTGGTCTACGGTTATTCTGTCAAAGAAACTTCATTTCATTTGGATAATGAAAGGAAAGTGCAAGACCATCAATTTTACTCGTGCCAGCTGAGCGACCGCTCAAACAACATCATTACGGTAAAGGAGATAAATCAATTTTGTTCAAAGGTGGATGTCTACCTCTTGCCTTATACCACTCCAGCTGAGCGCTCCGTGGTCACCCTTGTCTCTGAGTCCGATGCAAAAGCTTTGTCCAACGAAAATGGAAAACGTGTACGGAGAAGTGTTCAAGGCTCATCAACAGGGCCTCTACCTCCTAATAGCGGCGAGCCTCGTGCCTTCTATGCAAACATTAAAGGTGAATTAAGGCCACTCATGACGAAGTGGTTCAGTGACTTTGAGCAATCCAGTCAATTTACTTGGAAAGATGTGAATTCTCCCACCGTATTCACTTTCAAAGACAACGTTGCTTCCTATAAAAATGGTTCCACCCAGGTGTACGCGGGATTTCACAGGGGCTTTCTCCTCTCTGGCCCTACTATCAAAAGTCATTATCTAAAATTGGATGCAGCGCACAAGATTGATGGATCGTTTTATGCGTGTAAACTCGGCTGCCAGAAATACCCAGTGATATCTCTCAGAGGTCAAGATAATACTTGTTATTCGGTAGATGTCTACTTATTGCCTTATGGAAGTGCAGTTCAGCAAACGGAAACTGTGAATGCCGATATTGAGAGGAACCTGGCTTCTGTCACTAACAATGGAAACGCTGAATATCAAACTCATCAACAGGATTGGTATAACTTCTATGCACGTAATGATACGGTATACATGCCACTCACGGGTATGAAATTGCCAGAAGGTGGCTACGCATTTGTTTGGCAAGATTCGTTCAAATCAGGCCTCGAGCCTTTCCTGTTTGACAATAAAATAGCTAAGGCCTCTAATGACGACATAACCGTGGGATACTCCTCAAACAGGTTTGGCTACTATGCATCAAAAGAAATAGCTTATTTGAATCTCGACAAAAGAGGCAAAGTTAAAGATGAGAAATTTTATTTGTGTCAGGACTCTAACGAAATCTACTATGTTTACAGAAATCCCCAAAGCCAAAAAGACTGTTTTGGGGTAGATATCTACTTATTGCTTGCAGGAACTTTATCGATCTCTGATGTAAAGTTTCGGACTCATGCTCAACAAGATTTTTGGTATCAGGTCTATGCACATAATGGTACGGCATACATGCCACTCAAGGGTATGGAATTGTCAGAAAGTGCCTACGCATTTGCTTGGCAAAATAAGGACGAAAAAGGCACCGATTCTTTCTTTTTTGACAATAAAACAATTAAGTCCTCTAATTACAAAACCGTGGGATACTCCTCAAACAGGTTTGGCTACTATGCATCAAAAGAAATAGCTTATTTGAATCTCGACGAAAGAGGCAAAGTTAAAGATGAGAAATTTTATTTGTGTCAGGACTCTAACAAAATCTACTATGTTTACAGAAATCCCCAAAGCCAAAAAGACTGTTTTGGGGTAGATATCTACTTCTTGCCTGCAGGAACTTCAATTTCTAATTTAACGTTTCCGTCAGAGGGAACTGTGAATGCCGGTATTGAGGGGAACCTGGCTTCTGTCACTAACAACAATGAAAACGCTGGATTCCAACGCCAACCGAAAACAGAGTCTCTATCTCTGTATCGCGGCAAACCTCATGTCTTCTATATGAAAAGTGAGGGTGAATACATTCCTCTCACGACTCAGTCATATAATGAAACACTGCGTTTAAGTCAATTTACTTATGGAGGTGGCGAACGTCCCATGGAATTCACTTTGAAGGATGACATGGCTACATATGAAGATGGTCAGACGTTCTACGTGGGATTTGACCAGAAATATCTTATCACCGGCCCTTATATCACCCCGACTGCTCTAAAATTGGATGCAAATCAGAAGGTTACAGTACCATTGTTTTCGTGTAAGTTTACCTGCTTCACATACCCATTGATTACTCACATTAACGATACAACTGCGTCCTGTGTGCCGGTTATAATCTACTTATTGCCTCCTCCTGACAGCCCTGATCCGCCAAAGGAACCTGAGAATATGAAGACCGAGGGAATACAACCGCCTGAATCTGAGAATATGAAGACCGAGGGAATACAACCGCCTAAACTGGTGACTACAAAACCTGGCACTCGGATTAAAACGTCGGTATCCAGTGGTTCAACATCAGCAACTAAGTCTAAGAAGTCGGTATCCAGTGGTTCAACATCAGCAACTAAGTCTACGAAATTGGTATCCAGTGGTTCAACATCAGCAACTAAGTCTACGAAATTGGTATCCAGTGGTGCAGCATC
>NKZV01000990.1:0-53917 GCA_002370175.1 Metschnikowia colocasiae
TGGGACTGGAAGTGCACAGAGCAACAAACATGTGGACATCAAAGAAAAGCACGTGCAGGATAGAGTGAAGAAGGGAGAAACAAGCGTTGAATACGTGCCTACTGAGGGTAACGTCGCTGATGCACGAAACCACTACAATCCAATGCCTTCCACAGACATTTGCCCTTCCTAGGATTCGACAGGAACCACCACATACGGACTGTCACAGCTCAACGACAACAGCGAATCACGACTTAAGTGACGAGATTCAAGGGAGTGTCAAGTATCTAGCATGTACGGAGTCAGAGTACTTCGTAGATGCATTGTGCAGACCGATGAGGTACTATGTGCACCTCACACCCCATCTTGTACTTTGGTCTTGTAAGGTAGAACTTACATATCCCTGTATATTACTTCATATACTAAAACATAGGTTGAAAATTCTGATCTATTCTAATCTATTTCTATTCTCTATTCTTTCATGTCTATTTCTAATCTATTCTAATCTATTCTAATCTATTCTAATCTATTCTAATCTATTCTAATCTATTCTAATCTATTCTATTCCATTCCATTCTAGTCTAGTCAGTGTCCGTTAATTCAGCCAAGCCTGTTGCTTTCGTCCTTTGCCCTCTAACAATGTCTCCAGAGATCAGAAATTAATGGCTCTGCGCTCTGAAAGCTAGTCTGGATCTTCATGATATGCAATTAAGCGAGTGCAAAGTTGCAATCCTCATTCACCATGAAGATTCAAATCACCCAAACCGATAAGTGTACGGAAGATAAGAAGGTCTAATATTATGAATCTGTGGATAATTATGGTAATTAGGAAAGATGGATATAGGATTATTAGAATTAGGATAATAGTTAAGTAAAGTGTAGATAATAGGAAGTGTGTATATAATTAGATAAGTTGGATAAGTAAAGATCGACAAGTATAAGTGGATAATTAGAAGTATGAATATTAGGATTAGAATAAGTATCCAAATATGGATATTTAGTTATTAGAAAATAGATAAGTATATTTAGGATTATTAGAAAATAGAGTATGTGTGAACAAGTACAGATATTCTGAAAAGTCGGGAAGTATTAGCATGCGTTAGACTCTTTAATACCATACTGTGATCAGTGTTTTGATGCCCTTCAAGGAGGGTATCGTAGATTACTTAATCTGGCTGGTTCAAAGCTCCTGAGTATACGTTACCAGACTGGCGGTCCAGCTTGCTAGACCGTAGAGCATAGTCTTCCACCCACATGGGTAGTGCGCTACCCATCGCGGGTCTAACAAATTTACAAATTTAGATTTGAAATGTGCTTTCTGCTATTTTATTAAATAGAAGGAGATGCATTGTTATTTATAGGTAGTATATTATCATGCTGTTGATTTTAATACTATAGAATTATTAACACCTCATAAAAATACTATCTTAAATTTATTATGTTATTAATAGCTGCCCAAGTCAGCACAGACTTAACAAAATTCATACTATAAATATATAGTGTCGAATACTATTCTCAAATAGAGGATACATAGGCAAAATGGAATTCATCACTATAAATAAAAGGTGAAGGTTTACACCATATCTTTAAATAAGGATCATATTGTATTATCTTTTGATTTAGTTTTATTTGTACTATATTTCTTATAACCGAATTTAATTAGTATTTTCATATTCCCTTTTTATGGTATATATTTTTATTATGTAAAGTAACCAATTATGATTTTGGGCTATTGCTGTTGCCATTAATATAAATATAACTCCTATTATCATACTAACTCTTGGTGATAACTTCCATAATAATGCTAGTAGACGGTCTGCGGTGTAGATCCTATCAAAGGTCTTTGCACCACGGTAAAATAACAGCTTAGGACCTCCAGCTCATAATGCACCTGTACGGTGATTCTGAAGAGCTACAGCTAAGCATGACCGGGGTGTTGACGGCAATACCTTTCAACTTATGTTTAGTATATTCAAATACACAGGAATCCAGATGGGGAATAAACGTGTAAAGCAATAGACCAAAACGTAGCGGTCTTTGTAAAGTCAGGGTCGAGAGAGAGAGAGAGAGAGAGAGAGAGACTCAGATGGCCAGCTACCGTACAATAAAGCTACACTGCTCGATCAGATGGGATTGTCAAAGCCTGAGATGGACTCATTGTCAAAGTGGCCACCATTATGTAAAACCCACGATTTCCTTTCATGGAACAGTACAAAGCTAGGCACAGACAAGTTCCAACACCACCAACTAGACTGTATAGTTTGTACTGTATAGTTTGTACTGTATAGTTTAGTACTCTATGCTACTCTGCTACTCTGCTACTGTATAGTTTAGTACTCTATAGTCTAGTACTCTATAGTTTAGTACTCTATGCTACTCTGCTACTCTATAGTTTATAGTAGTCTATAGTTTATAGTAGTCTATAGTAGTCTATAGTTTATAGTACTCTATAGTACTCCATTGTTTATAGTACTGTATAGTTTATAGTACTCTATAGTTTATAGTACTCTATCTCTATAGTACTACCACTTTATAGTACTACTACTCTATAGTACTACTACTCTATAGTACTACTACTCTATAGTACTACTACTCTATGCTACTCTATAGTCTATAGTACGCTATTGTTTATAGTACTCTATAGTCTATAGTACGCTATTGTTTATAGTACTACTACTCTAGTAATACTATGTAGTGTGCTCTACCTGTTTCTAGACTTTCTATAACTCTAGTAACCTGTACTGTTTACACTCTTGTATATCATGTGACACTGAACGCTTTCCAACATCTATCAAATTAATACACTACACTACTATGATATACTATAGCACTACACTGTAACTGTTAGACCCCCGATGGGTAACGCACTACCCATCAGGATCAGATGAAGCCACGCTGTTCGAAAGTCTTCTAACAAAGAAGATTCCTTTATGGAATCTTCTGGAAGGGAGACATGGGAGTAATAATGGGCTCTACCACGGCATTTGAACAGCCGAACGCCGTAGCGGTTCGCCTATATATAGACCCCGGGATTCCTCTTGTAAGGAGGCATCAACGAACAAATATACTGATTGACAAAGTACCAAACGTTATCAAAGAATCTAACAGTAACTATACTACGATATACTATAGTACACTGACTGACTACACTAGAGGTATTGTAGGAGTAGGTGACCACTACTGATAGCTACGAACACTCGCTAGCTCCCATACTTACTGACTACCCTTCAAACTCCGATGCCATTGAACTAGTTACTTCTAGAACTGATTCTAGTCAGATTCTAGTCAGATTCTAGTCAGATTCTAGTCAGATTCTAGATCTAATTCTAGTCAGATTCTAGTCAGATTCTAGAACTGACTCTAGTCTGACTCTAGAACTGACTCTAGAACTGACTCTAGTCTGACTCTAGAAAATATTCTAGTCTGACTCTAGTCTGACTCTAGAACAGATTCTAGTCTGATTCTAGTCTGACTCTAGAACAGATTCTAGTCTGACTCTAGCCTGACTCTAGAACAGCCTCTAGTCTGACTCTAGTCAGACCAGATCTGACATTCTAGAAATCATTCTGGAGTCCATCGGTTCCGATGGCAGATACTACCGACTCCTGGTATTGGTACCACACTTCGAGTGAGTGCACTTACCATGATTACACCACGCTGCAACACAGCATGACACCATCTTCATGCATCTGCTTGAATTGTAGATCCTGCACTTAGTCGTCCGTTCTTGTCCATGAATAGCTCTGTCGGCCTAGAGGGCCAGACGCGTCTTGATATTGTCTGCTGGAGAATCTAGACTGTCTAGCGGGTCAAGTCAGTCAGTCATCTATCGTAATGATCTTTAGCTGGAGTAAATGATCAAAACGGCTTTGCTGGAGTGTTTCTGACAAATATGATCCCGGCCCAAATTGAGTTTTGCTTATGCAATACTTGACCAGTCACTCAGTCACTCAAGAGATGTGGTTGCGCAGTATGGCCGTCATACCGCGTGCTGGCATTGAGATCACGTAGAGCAGCGTTGCAACGGCAGACTAAATGGACTCAAAAACTGCCGGCTTGAGTCCTGGATCTTTGCCGGCTTGAGTCCGGGATCTTTGCCGAGTCTAGGTTGATAAGAACGGAAACGATCTTGGCTGCTTGGCACAAGTCGGCAAGCTGCGAGTCAGGATCTCAGATCAATGTCCGAGTCAACACAAAACCCACGCTGCACAATGGGTCTCCGAGTCTGGGTTTGAGTTCAATGATATTGACTCTGACATCTGACACAAACACGCCAATGTCAGCTGCCCATGACATCATCCTAGTGTCCGACTGGTGACTTGATCAGAGATGCAGCCTCATACACTACATCTCCGCAGCCACGCGCACTATGGTCTCCACCAAATCGTCCACCACCTTGTCGGTCAATATCGGCGAGTTGAACACCACACGGAAAAACTCGCCGTGGGAGTTGTCGTTCGGATTGGGCGAAAAGTCCACCAAGTAGCGCCCCCGGCTATGCAACTCGCGCGACACGTACCGGGTGACGGAGGTGTAGTCCGCGCCGCGGAAGCCGTCGGGCACGTAGTAGAAGCACACCTGCAAGCACTGGGGCTCGGCGGTGACGAGCTTGAAGCCCGCGGTGGCGGTGATCTTGTCCACAAAGTACTGCACAATGGCGTAGGCGTGGTCCACCCGCTCTCTCAAGCCCTGCAGCCCGTAGTACAACCACGCCAAGTGGAACTTGAAGGAGTCAGCGCGGCGGCCACAGCCCAAGGTGCCGTCGGCCAAGTCGTAGTTCTCGTCGTCGCACTCGCGGCCGTGGAAGAGGTACGGAGCCTTGAGCGAGTTTGCGGTCTGGAACACCGCTACATTGGGCACCAAGAGAAACGAGCACGTGGTGGGCACGCCCAACATCTTGTGGGGGTTGGTGGTGATGGAGTCCACGTGGTCGCAGCCGGCCAAGCGGCGCGCGTGCTTGGGGGAGAACACCACGTTGCCGCCCCAGGATCCGTCCACGTGCAACCACACGCCGTACTTGCTGGCAATGGAGCTGAGCGCGTGGAGGTCGTCGTACAGGCCGAACACGGTTGTGCCGGCGGTGGCGTTGATGAAGAGCGGCGTGAAGCCGTCGGCCTGCGACTGCACAATGGCGTGCTCGAGCGCCGCCGTGTCGATGCTGCCGTCGGCATTGACCGCCACCTTGAACACGTTGTCGGAGCCCAAGCCCAACAAAATGGCCGACTTCTCCACCGAGTAGTGGCAGTGCCGCGACGTGTATATAGCAAAGCGGTGGCTGCGGTTGCCCTCGGTCTTGGTCTGGGGGTACTTGATGGCGCGTGCCATGTGCATGGCGGTGATGTTGGACCACGAGCCGCCGGAAAACGTCAAGCCGCCACAGCTTTTGGCGTGCGCCCCGAAAAACATCTTGGCGTACTTGTGCCCGATCTGGTTCTCCACCACCGAAAGCACCGGCGACACCGTGTACACGTGCGAGTTTGTGTTGAGCACTGATAGGATCATGTCGCCAATCACGCCGATGGGGTTGTTGGAGGCGTAGAGCTTGTCCAAGAAGCCGGGGTTCCAGGTGTTTACCGAGTACCGGAGCACGTTGTCGATGTGCTTGAAGAGCGCGGCCTGGTCGTGTTTCAAGCCGCTTTCGAAGATGCCATCTTCGCCGGAGAATACCTGCTTCAACTTGTGTGGCTCGTGGTACGTGCCCAAGGACGTGGCCAGGTACTGGGGGGACTTGGGGTCGGCCGACGCGACGTAGTCGACGATGCGGGGGTGGATGAGCTTGAGCAATTGGTCGAGTTCCTGGACACGGTTGGACTCTAAGGTGGATTCAATGGGCATGGTGTGGATGGGGAGGTGGGCACAAACCAAGGGCGTGGAGGAAGAACGAGGCCCGCGTCACGTGCCCGCGCGTCACGTGACCGCCTGCCTGCCCGCCTGCCCGCCGGCCCGCCCGCTGTGGGTTCCTGCCCTGCACTCCGGCCCGCTGGTGTTCGCCGGGGACGGGCTTGCGAGCTGGGGGCTGCCGAAAGATGCTCTTCTTTGGCTGCAAACGCATGCGCATGCGGCCTTGCGCAGGAGACCGCGTAGTGCTTCACGGTGCCGCTACGACTGCGTCGCAAACCATCTGACATTAAGACATGGCATTTGACATGATCTATGGACATTATATACGGGTTGTCTGTTCATTCAGGCGCAGGAGCAAGCCTACTGGTTGTCGCCATCCTCCTTCAGGCGAGCCAAGTTCTTGTTCAACAACTCCAACTTCCTCATTTCCTCCCTGGGGTCGAAATCGCCACTGGACAACTTCTCGTAGGTCTCGTCATACTTGCCGGTGGACAACGGGGCGTTCCCCCTCATGCGCTTTCTCATGTCAAAAAAGCCGTTTTTGCACTTGGTAAAGGCAATGAAGTTATTCACACACAACTCGGGGAGCGACTTTCGGAGCTCGGGGTTCTCCAAGCATTGTTTGGGGGTGTTGCGTTCAAGAAGCACACAGGGCGATCTCTGGAGGCAGATGGCCAACGCTTTCTTCTGGTCTTTGCAGCTGCGGTTAGTAAAGAGGCGGAGACGAAGGCGTCCAGACTCAAGTGTCCAAGCGGAGACTACCAACATGACTTTGTCGTGTCCTTGGACGTCACTCATCTATGGCTCTACTAAGCTTTCTGCCGTTTACTCGAGCCCACAAGAGCCTTGCACCGACAGCGTGATTACATACCTGGCACCCATGACGAAGGTGAATGGCTGTGGTATGGAGTGTGCTATGGACTGTGGACTGCTATAGACTGCTATGGCTATGGACTGGACTGCTATAGACTGCTATGGCTATGGACTGGACTGCTATAGACTGCTATGGCTATGGACTGGATTATTATCTGGTGACTATTGGTCTGGCGCGCGCAGATCAACTCACACCCGAACACCAGCACCATGGACACCAAAACACCCGCAGGCCCGGTACACGGGTGTCCAGAGGGATGTTTCGGCACCAGCAAGCACGTATACAGGATGCTTCGGCCCCGGCCTCCCAGCCGTGCAGACCTGCCGTGCAGCTGCCGTCTCAGACCTTGTGGTACTGCACACAACCACATCGCGCTCTTACACCAACCGACACTAAAGACTAAAGACTGCTGATATAGACTAAAGACTGCTGATATAGACTAAAGACTGCTGATACTTCTAGACTGCTGATACTTCTAGACTGCTGATACTTCTAGACTACTAAGACTACTAGACTGAAATACCTGGAACTCATACCGGAACTCATACCGGAACTGATACCGGAACTGATACGGAACGGATACCGGAAGGATACCACAATTGGAAGACTGACCATAGACGAACTGGTACCTACCTTATGCTACCGCTCTTTCTCTACCACCTCACACTCAAACCGCCCAGCCTCCTGCTCCATACAGTGGTCGGCCAGTTCGCCCCCACCAAAAAAGACATGCATCTTGTGGTGTCCTCCAGCACCGGGCTCGAGATTCTCCGGCCCGACGCGGAGCTGGGCAAACTCCCGCGGGTGGCAAAACAAAACGGCTTTGCCCACGTGTCCAACTTGGCCAAGGTGCGGTGTCTGGGCGACACCAAGGACGTGTTGGTGGTTGTGTCGGACTCCGGCAACCTCAGCGTGTGTGAACTCGACAGCGCCACCCACACGTTTGTGGCGCGAGACCACGTGGCCATGGGCAAGTCGGGCATGACCCGGTTTTCGCCGTGTACGTACGTGGCGCCCAATGAAAAGACCCACTACGTGATGGTGTCGGCCGTAGAGCGCACCAAGTTGGTGTACAACGTGGACCTGCTCCAGCTGGCGCCGGTGGAGCACACGGCCAAGAACACGTGGACCTTGAACTTGGTGGCCTTGGACACCAACCACGACAACTCCGTGTGGGCGGCTCTTGAGGTGACGTCCGACCGGCCCAACGAGCCGTGCCTCAACTACTACGTTCTAGACCATGGCTTGAACCACCTCTTCCAGCGCAAGTCGTCGTTGTCTTTGCTGGCCTCTGCACCTGGCACGCTGCCGTCGTTTATGGTGCCCATGCCCGGCCACTTTGGCGGGGTGGTGGTGTGCTGTGAGTCGTTTCTCGTCTACGACCCCGCATACTCTGCCCAATCCGCCGCCTCCGCCCAATCCGCCGCCTCCGCCGCCTCCGCCCCCGTCTACGTGGCCTTGCCCGTTCGCCGCCATACACAGGCCACGGTCATCACCGCCGCCCAGGTGCACACGCTCAAGAAAAACGACTTCTTCATCCTCCTCCAGAGCTCCCACGGCGACCTCTTCAAACTCACCGCGGCCCGTGACCCCGGCCTTTCGCTCCACGTGTCCTACTTCGACTCGTTGCCGCCGTGCTCCACCTTCAACATCTTGAGGTCCGGCTTTCTATACGCCAACACGCTCCAGAACGACAAGTTGTTCTACCAGTTCGAGTCCTTGGGCGAGGAGAACGACACCACGCGTGTATCGCAGGACTGCATGCCAAACGACGTCTCCTACTTTGACCCCATTGGCCTCCAGAACCTTGCGCTCGTGGACATTTTGCCTTCTTTGGGGCCTCTCTTTGATGCAGACCTCACCTCACAACCCTCCGATTCGTTGGCGTCGCTTATCACGCTATCGTCCCATTCCTACCTCAAGACCCTCACCCACGGGTACCCCGTCACCGAGCTCGTGTCGTCGCCGCTACCGCTGACCCCCAGCGTTATATACACAACCAAGCTCTACAGAAAGTCCTTGACCGACCAGTACTTGGTGTTGTCGTCGGAGCGCGACGAGACAACGCTGGTGCTCTCCATTGGCGAGGTGGTGGAGGAGGCAGACACAGAGCTCGTGAAAAACCAGTACACCCTCGGCATCCAGCAGACGGGCCAGTCGTCGCTTGTGCAGATCCACCGCAACGGCATCCGGAGTATCCGGCACGTGGTCGAGGACGGCGTAGCCAAAATGGCCTCCTACTCCGACTGGTTCCCGCCTGCAGGAATCACCATTCTCCACTGCTGCAGCAACAACGAGCAGGTGATCATTGCGCTCTCCAACCGCGAGGTATGCTACTTTGAAATCGACCCGGAAGATGACCAGTTGATCGAGTACCAGGACCGCATGCAGGTCGTGGACGGCTCCATCACCGCCATTGCCTTGGATGTGGGCGCCGACCGTAAAAGCAACTTTGCGGCCGTGGCTTCCGCCGACCAGACGGTGCAGGTGGTGTCTCTTTTGCCCCACAACTGCTTTGCAGTGTTGACGCTCCAGGCGTTGTCGTTTGGGTGCAGGTCGCTTCTTATGAGCAATCTGTTTCTCCACATGGGGATGGACAACGGTGTCTACGTGCGAGTGGCCGTGGATAGCATATCGGGCAAGCTCTCCGATACACGGCTGAAGTACTTGGGGCCCAAACCCGTGCACCTCCGCCCCTTCAAGTTGCCCAACACCCAAAAAGCGGGCATTTTGGCCATCTCCGCCAAGCCGTGGATCGGCTATTTCGACCAAAGCGGCAACTTGCGTTTATCCCCGTTGATCGACTGCAGCATTTCATGCGGCCTGTCGTTTTTTTCCGAGGATATCGGCATTGATAGTGTGGTGGGCATAGATGGCAGCAACCTTACGATCTTCACGGTGGGCGGAGAGAGCGGGTTTGATGCCAATGACGAATTCCAGATCTCCCAGGTGAAATTGCGCTACCTGCCCAAGAAAATGATCCGCAACAAGAAATTGGTGTTTATCATCGAAGCCGAGTCTGGCACCGTGCCGCCGTATACAGGCCGCGACGATGAGGTGGACCAAGAGTACTACGATGCGTTTGGGTACCAGAGAAAGGAGGGCAGCTGGGCGTCGTGCGTTCAGGTGGTGGATCAGGCCAAACACGAGGTTGTGCAGAGCATCGAGCTCGAAAACAACGAGTGTGCTGTTGCCATCAGTGGCGACGGGCGCGGTCACGTGCTCGTGGCCTCCAGCCAAGACGTGAGCATTTCGCCCGCCACAAGCTCGGCAAACTACATCTACACGTTCCGCGTGGTGGATGGTGCGTTGCAGCTTCTCCACAAGACCAAGGTGGAGCTGTTTGTGACGGCCATGAGCGAGTTTTCCTGCGGCCGGCTCCTCGTGGCCCTGCACAACCGGCTCCGGTTGTACGAGATCGGGAAAAAGCAGCTTCTCCAGAAGTCGGTCACGAAGATCGCGTATCTCCGCCGCATAACGCAAATGCTCTACTTGGGCGGAGATACCGTGGTGGTGGGCGATGCACAGGCGTCGGTGAGCTACGTGCGCTTGGATGCAGGAGCCAACCAGTTCTTCCCGCTCATCAGTGACATTGTGCCCCGGCAAGTCACGGCGCTTGCCAGTTTGGACAATCGGACGGTTGTCGTAGGCGACAAGTTCGGCAATGTGAGCGTGAGCCGGATCCCGGAGGAGCACGCACGTGACTTCAATGACAATGTGCTCTCGCAATTTCAAGACGAGTTCTTGGGCGGCCCCGGGGCCCGGTTCGACAAGGTGTGCGAGTTCCACGTCCAGGACACCCCCACTTCTTTTAGCAAGGGCTCTTTTGTGCAAGGCGGAACGGAAAGCTTGGTGTATACAGGACTCCAGGGCACCGTGGGCATTTTCCTCCCCATGGCCACGGTGCAGGAGGCCAAGATGATGGCGAGGTTAGAGGCGCTCTTGAGGGACGTGATGGATCCCGAGAAGGAGCTGGGTCCGGCACAGAAGCTCAACTTGGTGGGGCGGGACCACCTCAAGTTCCGGGGCTACTACAACCCGGTGCAGAATGTCATTGATGGCGACTTTGTCGAGCTTTTCTACCATTTGGACCAGGCAACCAAGGTGAAGGTTGCGGGCAGCTTGGACCGAACTCCGAGAGAGATTGAGAGGAAGCTCTACGATTTACGGAACAGAAGTGCATTCTGAGCGGCCTCTGTAGCATTAATTCTATAATGAAGCATTTCATTCTACATTTTCGAACTGTATTCATCCGTCAGACTCATCCATCAATATAGATTCACCAATATCTTTGTTACACACTCTTCTTCTCGTGGCGGAGAGCATTCGGAGCCGAAGGAGAATCGTCGTAAAGCTCGATCTTGTTGTTCCCTCGGCTCATGGTTGGACTGCCCTGGCCATCATCACTGACCCTTCTTCCCGGGGTCTGGCCATTGGGAGTGCTGAACTGCACAAAGTTCCAGAACGCAGGCGACGATTGGTTTGTGTTGGCCGACTTGCCATTGGCCTGGAGCGCTTTGGAGCCACGTTCCGGCGTGAACGCCTCCAACGGCGCGATTTTCTTGGGCGACGTGAACCCGAGCCCTAGCTCCGAGGTGTTAGAGGTGGAGGGCGCAGTGGAGTTCTGGAGGAGCGACTCGCTGGTGTTCTGGCCATTGGAGGTGTTGGAGAACGAGTTGCGGTTTGTCTGCGTATCCGAGGCCTCGTAGCTGGGGAGCTTGTACATGCTGTAGGTTCTGCCTTGGGGCTGGCCAAACACATTGCTGGAGTTGGCAGCCTTGTGCTTGGCGGCATTGTCTAGTGAGGGAATGTGCCTCAAAGGCGAGGCGAGTTCGGCGGCCTCTTTGGGTGGCATCAAAGAGGTGGGCACCATTGTTTTCTGGGATATGGACAGGGGGGCTTGGGCCAAGTGGTTTGAATACACCATGCCCATTCTCTGGCCCGCTTGAGCCTGGCCCTGGATTTGCATCTGGATCTGCGCTTGCATCTGAGACTGCATCAGAGGCTGACTCTGGCCCTGGATCTGAGGCTGCACCAGAGGCTGACTCAGAGGCTGACTCAGAGGCTGACTCTGGCCCTGGATCTGAGGCTGCATCTGAGGCTGGATCTGAGGCTGGATCTGAGGCTGCATCAGGTTGCCGTACCCGTAATAGGTCTGTTGGTACATCTGCTGGGGCATGTAAGCGTTCATGGGCATGGAGCAGGGCATGAGCTGCGGGTTGTCCAAGGAGCCGTTGCGGGAATGCAGGTCAGGCTTCAGCGGGTTCTTGCCAGGGTCAGGGAGCGCCAGGTGCGTGGCCAAGTGGATCTGCAAGGTCCGTGATACCGACGAGCCCCGGCGGGACTTGGAGAGCGTGCCGGTCTGCACCTTCTTCAAAAACTCGGTGCGGTAGGACTCGGAGATCTGCCACTTCATGCCTTTGCCCGGCTCGTTGGGTTTTCGCGGCACCTTCTCAAAGGCCTTGTTCAACGACAAGTTGTGGCGGATGGAGTTCTGCCAGCCGGCCTTGGAGTACTTGTAGTAGGCGTAGTGGCTGGAGATCCACTCGTAGATCTCCGATAGCGACATGACGCCCTCGGGGTCGGAGAGGATGGCCTGTGTGATCATGGTGGCGTACGAGTAGGGCGGCTTGATGCCCTTTGCCTTTTCGCTAGACAAGTCCTGGTCTAGGTTGTTCTGTAGCAGCACTGCGGCGCGAGACGGCGACTGCGATAACGAGGCCTTGTCGAACATCGGGCCCATGCTGTTCTGCGAGGAGTGCAGCACAAAGCCGTTGGGGAAGCGGGGAACGGCGCCGGCGGCGCCGCCCATGTGGTTAGGAGCGCCGACCTTGGCCACCTTGCCCTTGTAGCGGGCCAAGCACGACGAGAGCATCTTCTGCGAAATGGACGGCGGCGTATCCGGCAAAATGAACATCATCTGCGTGCCGCCCACGTCCAAGATGGCGCCGGAATGCAACGGCGTGGCGGAGTTATGGCCCACGGGCATCTTGACGCCGTCAATGCGGGCGCCGTTCCGCCCCAACACCTTCAACTCCCAGCACCGCAAGTCGATGTTGTAGGTGATGGCCGCGTGCTGGCGCGACACCACCTTGGCGGGGCCCAAGTCGATCTGCACCACCTGGCCTTGCAGCAGAGGCTGCGAGGGGAGGTTGTCGGTGTTTCTGCCGATGGAAATGGCAAGCAGCTTCACGTAATACGTCCAGTCACGGCCCGCGATCTTGGCGTACGCCTGGACCTCGGACGCCACGTTTTTGTCGTTGGCATAGGTCATGGCCACGTTTGTTTTCTCCTCGGGCACCTGGAGCGTTGAAACAACCGCATTGACTAGGTCTGCGGGGTCTTCGAACGCGGGGAGCTCTTCTGCACTTCGTTTTTCGGCCATGGCAATGAGGTACGATGTCTGATGTCTATCTGATCTGATGATCTGATGATCTGATGATCTGATGATCTGATGTCTATCTGACTGATTCTGATGTCTAATCTGACTGATTCTGATCTGACTGATTCTGTTCTGATCTCAATCTGATCTGATGTCTAATCTGACTGTGATTCTGATACCTGACTGTGATTCTGATCTGACTGATTCTAATCTGACTGATTCTGATGTCTATCTGATCTGACTGATCTGATGTCTATCTGATGATCTGATGTCTATCTGATATCTATCTGATCTGACAGTGATTCTGATGTCTATCTGATGTCTATCTGACTGATTCTGATGCCTGACTGTGATTTTGATGTCTGATCTCAATCTGATCTGATGTCTATCTGATGTCTAATCTGACTGACTCTGACTGATTCTGTTCTGACTGATTCTGATCTGACTGTGATTCTGTTCTGACTGACTCTGACTGATTCTGATCTGACTGATTCTAATCTGATGTCTATCTGATTTCTAATCTGACTGACTCTGACTGATTCTGTTCTGATGTCTATCTGACTGATTCTGATGCCTGATCTGACGCCTGATCTGATCTCACTGTGAATTGACCTGCTATGGTCCTATGATTTGACGCAAACGTGACTTCAAGCAAGGGTCCTTGTGGTGAGCAATTGTATGTGTGGAGATGCTCCGTGACGCTATGGTGAATGATGTAAAGTATGGGTGTATGGGTGTATGAGTATGAGTGTATAAGTATGAGTGTATAAGTATGGGGTATGGCGGTAGAGTACGGCGATGGTGTGTAAAGTATGGAGTGGAGCACAGCGGTTGCCACGGGAACTGTATCTGGAGACAGCTTAATGCAATACAAAGCCGGGCGGCAGAGGGGTCTGGTTGAATGGTAGATGAGAAGATTTTCCTGGAGTTTTTTGGACAAAACAGTGCGACTGCATCTAGCCGCACCGTGGGGTGTCACATGACCTGAGGGGTCCGTCGTGGCCACGCTGGGTAGCTCTGGGCGCACGGGGCCTGGAGGCGACCGGCGCTGGGGGATCCGTGGGGGGAGGGGGGCTGCCCGAGGCCGGGGGCCGGACGGGGGACGTGAGGGAATGGGGTCACGTGACGGCGTGGGTCACGTGACCGGGCCTTTCGGCTGCTGGGGGCCCTGCGCTGGCGCACGGGCGGCGGGTGCGGTGCAGACGTGCATTACGCGGGGCCGCCGGCGGCGCCGGCGTTTCAGGCCGGAATCTGGAGATCCGGGGACCGGTGTTGTGTGCAGGCTATTTACGTTGCTTTATTTACCAACATTGCTGCGTGTCGTGCACGTGACGCGCGTATGCAGGCGCGTCGTTCCGGGTGCCTGTTGCAACCATGTTAACGGTAGCGACTGACAACAGAACACCATTGCCTCGTGCCTTTTCTCTCATCTCTTCAGTTACAGTAGCACCAGGAGTGATAGGCAGACGCGTAATTTTAACCACTTCCATTTATCTTCTGACTGACTGACTGATTGACTGATTGACTGAGTGAGTGAGTGACTGAGTGAGTGACTGATTGACTGACTGACTGATTGACTGACTGACTGATTGACTCACTGACTGACTGAATGACAGACTCACTGATTGACTGAATGACAGACTCACTGATTGACTGAATGACAGACTCACTGACTAACTGACTCACAGACTCACTGACTGATTGACTGACAGACAGACTCACAGACTCATTGAATGACAGACTCACTGACAGACTCACTGACAGACTCACAGACTCACTGACTGATTGACTGACTGACTGACTGACTGACTCATTGAATGACAGACTCACTGACAGACTCACTGACAGACTCGCTGACAGACTCACTGACAGACTCGCTGACAGACTCACTGACAGACTCACAGACTCACTGACTGATTGACTGACTGACTGACTGACTGACTCATTGAATGACAGACTCACTGACAGACTCACTGACAGACTCACTGACAGACTCACTGACTCACTGACTCACTGACTCACTGACTCATTGAATGACAGACTCACTGACTAACAGACTCACAGACTCACTGACTGATTGACTGACTGACTGACTGACTGACTCATTGAATGACAGACTCACTGACAGACTCACTGACAGACTCGCTGACAGACTCACTGACAGACTCACTGACAGACTCACAGACTCACAGACTTACTGACTGATTGACTGACTGACTGACTGACTGACTCATTGAATGACAGACTCACTGACAGACTCACTGACAGACTCACTGACAGACTCACTGACAGACTCACTGACAGACTCACTGACAGACTCACAGACTCACAGACTCACAGACTGACAGACTGACTGACAGACTGACTGACTCACAGACTGACTCACAGACTCACAGACTGACTGAATGACTGATTGACAGACTCACAGACTCACAGACTTACTGACTGATTGACTGACTGACTGACTCACTGGAACAGAGGTACACGGTTCAAAACCCCAAACCCACTTGACCTAATCTTAGAAGACGTCTTTCCATATCAACCTTCTGTCGCGGTGCTCTAATGCACCAGTGGTAAGTCCAGGCACCGAGTCATTGTATCGCAAATCGATCCATGTTGCTCTCAGTTCACTATCTGTCCCCATTGAAGTCAGTGAAGCCATGAAACTGGTCTACTTCTGCACCTTCATTATTTTCTCCCAGCCTCTTTCATGGTTCCCTCTGAGTGTTTCAGGTCTCATCTGGCTCAACTCATGATATAATCATGCAGACTCAATGTGTAGAACCATTTCAACGTCCCAGAGACCAGAGTTCGTACTCGGTGTGATGCTGTTGGGAGAAAGTGCTTGCTTGCAGGATCCAGGGACCGGGCTGGGTGATCTTGTCTCTTGGAATCGTCATGTCTTGTTGACATTTTTGACATTTTGACATTTTGACATTTTGACATTTTGACATTTGTCTCTGGTCCATTAAACATTCACCACCGACAGCTCGTAGTTGATGGGGATCACAAAGCTGGTGATCTGGGTGTCGAAGCCCCGCACGTCGGTCTGCTCGTTCAGCAAGATGTCGATCTCCAAGTCCTCCTCCTCCATGCGCTTCTTGATGACCTCGGTCTCGTCCAAAATGTCAAATTCATTCTCGCGCTCCTGGTACTCCTCGTTCTCCTCGATCTCCACAAAGTCGGGCGCCAAGGCACTCCACTTGGACGGAAACTGGATCGACCAGAGATACACGGTGCCCGTGTCGAGCCCCGTGGAGCCGATCATGCACTTGTTGTAGTTCCACTTGACATCGATCAACTCCTCCTGGCTGCCCTCCAAGATCTTGATGAGCGACCCCATGCCCGTTTCCCACACGTACAAGTCCTGCAGGCTCTGGCCGAACGTGGAGGCCACCAAGAACTCGGAGTTGGCGTTGAACGTCACGCCGTTCCACTGGAGCCGGTTGACCACATCCTGGTACCGGTGCTCCACGTCAAAGTCCCACAGCTCGGGGCTCTTGTTGTTGATGAAATCGGGCAAGTGGATCTGCCGGATGATGCGGTCCAGGCAGTTGACCGCTAGCTTGCGCCCGTTGGGCGACATCACCAAGCTCTTGATGTTGCAGTTGGCCACCTTGACCAGGTGCACGGTTTCGATGGAGTGGGCGTCGATGACGTTGAGCCAGCCTTTGCTGGTGCCCCCGATGAGGTAGTCGCCGGACGTGGAGAAGATGGTCACGAGCGTCTGGTGTTTGGATTTCCTGTCGTCGTCGGCCTCGTCTGACTTGGGCTCGGTCAGGAGGGTGATTTTGCGGACTGCTCCGCTGGCTCCATTGGCTCCGCCCGTCAGTCCATTGGCACCGGCTCCGGCTCGTATCTTCACATACACAGGAGAGTCCTCAAAGAGAGAGGCGCTGAATATAAACGGGTCCAGCGGGTGGAGACACGCCAGCCAAATGGGACCGCCAAACCGGATCTTCTGCACAATGGCAGGGTTCTGCATGCCCGGGCGGGCCAGACCCAGCGCTCGTGCATTGGCGTACTGGAGGTCCCAGAGAATACAGCTCCAGTCCTGCAGCGACGAGAGGAGGTAGCGCCCGCAATGCGACCACGTCAACGACGTGATGGGCCTCACGTGGCCGTCTTTCTGGAGCACGCAGATGATGGCGTAGCTCAAAAGGTCGTATATGATCACCGTGCCGTCACTGAGCCCGGACGCAAGGTAGTCGCCCTTGCGGTTGAACTGAATACATACGGAGTGGCCGTACTGGAGCGTGTGCACAAGGGTATCGGGGTACTCCTTGGCCACGGAGAACGGGTCCTGGAGAGAGAGGTTCATCGCTGGCGTGCCGACAGTACTATGGATGTGGAGTGGAGTGGAGTGGATGTGCGATGTATCGCGCACGTGTCCGGCACGTGTCCGGCACGTGTCCGCGCACGTGTTCGCGCGCTATCAACTCACTCCACCGCTACTACCCGCTGATAAGCTGCTACCGCTTATCGAGACCGGTCTCCATGTCTATCGCCAGCTCGGTGTCTACGCTGCCGTACCGCCGACGGCGCTTTGATGACCGCTCCCACACGCAAACGTCGCTCGTGAGACGAGCCCGTGAGACGCTGCATTCCCACCTGCTGTCGCCAAAACGTATTGCCACAGTCGGTCACTCCGGCACAGTCGGTTTCTCCGGCACAGTCGGTCACTCCGGCACAGTCGGTCTCTCCGGCACAGTCGGTCTCTCCGGCACAGTCGGTCTCTCCGGCACAGTCGGTCTCTCCAATGACGGCATGGATGAACCCCCATCAACTTTACCCGCCGACCAGATCTTCTACTGGACAGCCGCTGGCGGCGTGGAAAAGATCCTCCGGGCGGCACGGTTCTCCGCCCGTTTCGGCACTCCCTGTTGCCTCCAACTTGCGCCCTCGTACATGCTAGTGGGCCTCAGCCTTGGCGCAGTGGCGTGTTTCAACTACCACCAGAAATTGGCGCATGTTTTCGACCACGTGGGCTCCGGCGCTATCTTGTGTATGTGCGTGTCTTCCGATGGCCGCTTGGCTGCCGCCGGGTCGGCGGACGGCCGAGTCACCATCTGGGAATTTCCTGGGCTGGGCCCGACCTCCACGCAGACCGTGGCGCCGTACCACGTGATCCGGCCGCCCAACCGCAGTTCGCCGAATGCCCATATTCAATCCGTGGCGTTTGTGGGGAATTCCTACGACCTTGTAACGTCGGATCTGGCCAGAGCCGTTTTTTTCCACCATGGCTTCTCCAAGTTCCTTAAGGTCTACTACACGAGCGAACAGGTGCACGAATGCGAAGAGAATATCCGGAGAAGCAGCCCGAAACCGCAGAGAGATGAAAACTCCGTTCAAGATAATCCACGCCAGCTGGATCTGAAGGCACACTTTAATCAAATCCTCGATTGCCTGATTCTTCCCGTGGGAACCTCCAACCAGATCACTGACCAGACTGGGCTTGTTGCAGTCATCACGTGCAACTCCCTTACGGTGTTATCCATTCGGTCACTCAACAATTCCGGGTCCATCTACCCCAAAATACACTTCCAAGTGGCCCGGCCAAAAGAGTTGGTGCCCACTGCGGGCCTTTTGGCATGGTACCCCTGCATCCAAGGCACCTCCAGTGCCAAATTGGCCTATTCCTGGTCCAATGTGGTATCCGTGCTTGAGGTGGATTTCTCTGCCCTTCCATCTAATTACATGCTGATTTTGGCCGGCTTGAAGGATAAGGACCGTGCGGCTCCGCTTCTTCCGCATCGGAAACGCGCTCGCTTCTGCTTCCCCGACACCCTGTCCATTCGGGCCATGAAATGGCTCAACTCCGAGATCTTGTGTGTGGTTGTGCATGATTGTAGGGACAAGTCCCGAGACTTGTGCTTTTTTCATTGCCCAAATTTGACGTTGATAGCCAGGGAACGCTTTCCTTTCCGAGAAAACCCTCCACTTCTGGAGAGTCCTACGCTTCTGGAGAGTCCTACGCTTCTGGAGAGTCCTACGCGTCTGCAGGCTTTGGATGTCCCAAATCTCCAGAATCTGCTCCAGATCTTTCGCCACCGGCCAGTGGTTCTCGTGGATCCCGTGGCATTATACACTGGAAAAACATTGAAATGGGCCGACCACTTAGTGTCGTTGCTCTCGGAAAGCCGCTTTGCTGAGGCTCTCGGGCGTGCATACGACTACTATAGCTCCGAGGAAAGGGGCTGGCTCCTCTTGTGTGGACTTCCACACACGCTCAAGGAAAGACAGCTCGTGGTGGAGCCTTTCCTCATAAAGATAATGCACGAGGCTGCAGGAATTTTGACTGCTGATGAATCCCTGCATATGCAGACCCCAAATGGTGGTCCCGAAATGGCCAGTGTCGGCGCCTTTCTCCAGGTCATTTCCGAAATCTCGGGCAATAGAGGGGGTGTTTTGGACCCCGATCTCCTTGAGGTCATTGAGCTTGTCTACGACAAAACTGCAGATAAGCCGGCATTTTTTGAGGAGCTATCAGGCTACATTCTCTCTCGAAAAATACCCAACCTATCGCCTTGGGTCTTCAAGCTTCTTGTGCAGTACTCGGTCGAAAACGGCCATGGTGAGCGATTGACGGAAATGGTTTGTCTTCTTGACGTGTCAACGCTCAACATCGACATGACGTTGAAGTTGTGCAGGACCCATGGCTTGCGGGAATGCAGTGCTTATATCTGGAACAGTGTGTTCCACGACTTCTTGACTCCGTTGGAGGAGTTGCAGGAAGAGCTTTACCTGCAAGATGACGACGACGAGCAGCGGAACTTGGTGTATGCTTACATGGCATACATTCTCTCTGGGCGTAAGTTTCCGACGGACGAGTTTTTGGATGATGCGCTTGAGGTCTCGGGCAGAGAGGCCATTTGCGGGGTTCTTTTCAGCACGCAAAAAACCGAGCAGGGCCCAAATTTGGAGTTGGAAGACTCGCCATTCCCATATCTTCTCTTTTTCTTGAAAAAGAACAGTTTTGAGATGTTGGCTACATTAAACGAGTTTTTTGAAAACCCCATCTTGAATACCGAGGCCAAAAACAGGCTTAGTCGCCAATACATTATGGACGCAGTTCTTGACACATTCAGCGTCAACCGAGAGTCACTTGGGCCAAATGACTTTGTGCAGCTTGCGGTGTTCGTGGCCCGGAATTACCCCAAGTACCACCAGTTCATCCGGATCTCGGATTCGGTGGTACAAGAAACTGTGGGCCGCTTATTCCAGGAAGACGATGCAAAGACCCACTTTGACCGGGAGCTTGCGTTGGAGTGCATCTTGCCGTTCTACTCCCCCGCCGACGACGGGTATCTTTTGGAGCAGATGAAAACGGCCAAGTTCTTCCATGCAGCGTTCCGGATCTATGTGCAGTCGCACCGCTACTCCAGCGCCTTGGACGTGTGGATGCAGAGCCAGGGCCGGCCCGGGGCTCTGGAAATTGAGTTCTCGGTGGTGACGGATTTGTTGGCCAATACATTTGACCGGGGTGGCGTGGCCGAGCAGTCTCGTGTCCTCTCAATTTTAAGCCAAAACTGCAGTTACTTCTTTGGAAACTACCCCGAAGAAATGGTGGTGTTGGGCCACAATTACTGCCTGAAGATCCACTTTTTGGCGTTGGAATGTGACCAGGCAGAGGCGTACCGGTACCTCCAGATGCTCAGCGAGGACGACTTTCGGGAAAAGCCGTTGGCCCGGGCGTACGTGGGATTGGCGTGCATATATGAGCCAGCCAAGGTGACGGAGCTCGTGACCAAGCACAAGGCTGTTTTGGGTGCCGATGAGCAGCTCTTGAGCGAGCTTCGAGAGAGGAGACAGCACGAGGCCATGGCAGTGGTGTACGTGCAGGACGCCGAATATGAGAAGGCGTTAAGGCAGCTAGTGGTGGGAATTGAGGAGGGGACGGAGCGGGACGGAGTTGAGGCGGAACTGACGGGAGTCGAAGCGGAACTGAAGGGAGTTGAAGGTGAAAGTGAGAATGTGGAGAACAGGGAGATGGAGAGAATGGTCTCCCTGGGCATCACCATTTGCATCGGGCACCCCGAATACTGGACATTGTTCATCGAGAGCCTCGTCACGTGTCCTCGAAAGGTGGACCGGGGCATCTACCGGTGTTTCCGGGCCATCATTGATGCGGACGGGACGTCCAGGTCTCCTTTATTCAACAGGGTTCTTTCGCTGATCATGGAAAAAGCACAAATGTCCAATGTGCGAGCAATTCTCCAGGACATCCTCACGTCGTTTTACTTCGAAAGCGAGATGAACGTCATCAGTCTATGCAAAATCAACGACGAGATCCGCAAGGCCATGGAAACCCACCGAAGAAACGTTTTGCGAGGGTGGCTTATCCGGAACAAAGGCTGTGCCTCGTGTGCAAAGGTTGTGTGGGGTCCAGACATGCCCAGTGTATTCTTGGAAGAGAATGACATGGCAATGCAGGAGCGGGCGGGATCGAGGGCACTGGGGGAGTGTCCGGATATGGCGGCCTACTCCGAATGCCAGTTGGTGATTTTTCAGTGTGGCCACATCTACCATGAAAAGTGTTTGAGGGGCCTTGGGGAGAGCAAGTGTGTGTTGTGTACAGCATAGGCGCAATTTTTCCACTTCAAGCCAACAGGGCCTATTATTCTCCAACAGGACCATTATTCTCCAACAGGACCATTATTCTCCAACAGGACCATTATTCTCCAACAGGACCATTATTCTCCAACAGGATGGTTATGCCCCATGATGGCACGGAAGGAAGAGAACAAAAGCAGATGAGAATTTGACTGCGAGGCCCACTCTCACTTGTCCGATAAAAAGTCGAAAACCTGGCTTGGCTGCATGAGGTGAATCTCAGTGATATCTTTTAGACGGTAAGTCCAAGGCGGGTCTCGAAAATCAATAGTTGACTGTGAAATCGAGTGATCAAGCCTCACTGCAGACTCTAGTGAGCCGTTAACTGTGGAACTGTCAGATCGACAAGTTTGTGGAGACCAATAAGGAGCCAAAACATCATCACGACCCGAACCACACTCTCAAGCTGAACACTGGAACTGTTGTCTTGAAATGGTGATTCTTTGGGATTCGGTGGCCCCAAACACCCGTGCACCACCATGTCTTCTCGGCTATTTTCAGCACTTGGCTCGAGGATTTTCGGCACGCGGCTCGAGGAGTGCGGCACTCTGCCTTGAACCCACCGAACACCAAGTCACTGGAGTCAAGCCTCCGAGGTTCAACTCCGTGCCGTTGCCTCCGTGATAATCATCTCGGCCTGCATAGAATGCCGCTTCCCGATGCGAGTGAAACAAAAATAGTCGTGCATAATGTGCGATCCTGCAGACAACACCCCAACGTTCTAGGTCCAGACATTACCAAAACAGATCCACGGAAAGGCCATGTTTCTGTGCAGCAAGCCATGTACAGTGTAGAGGCGGCACTCGGTTGGTATGGTTGTGCGTGTAGTGAAAATTGTCCGTAGGCCTCACGGAGTTCAGGGCTAAAAATAGACTTTCGCAAGCGAGAAAATCCACATCCCAAAACAACTTTCAAAGACGTGTCAGAAAAGTCGAGTCCAGAAGGAGTCGCATCAAAATCAGTAGGTTACGATCAAAACACACGATCGGGACAAATAAGACGAACGACACCACGAGATCAAAAAAGATCACCCCAAAATCATAGCAAGATCATAACAAGATCTCACAAGTCAACAATCAACAACCAATCAGACACCCAATATTCAATCGAAACAGACTATCATGGACTTCGAAGACGATCTCTTCGATGACGAAAAACCTTCACATCAACCCATAGGGCTTCAAAATCTCAACGCACGGGGGTTTCAGTCCACTCCGGGGGAGTTTGGGACATCACAGGGGTTTGGCCAGGAGGCAGAGCCTGCTCCCCAGGGAGTAGAGTCCACTTCCAGCCATAGCTCGGATAACTTCACAGAAAAACAGCATCGCGTGCCACTCCATCCGTCGTACCCCGCAAACATCGAGTACCCTTCCAATGACACCGAGTCGGGCAAGCACCCAAGCTTCCAGACCCCCACTCTGTCCATGCTAAAGCTCTCCCACCAGGACCGAGGCTCCAGGCGCCACACTCGCGTGGGCTCCAACACCGGCAGCGACATGTTCCTCGGCTCGACCATTTTCTCCGACAACTCGGAAGACGACTTCTATGAGAACTTGAACGGCGGGCTCCACAGCCGAGCAAACCCTTTCAAGCCGCAAACGGTGCGGTTTCAGGACTCCCGCATGTCCGCCTCCAACAAATATTCTGGAGGAGAGGCGTATCCTGCAAACATCGAGTATCCAGCATCCACATACAGCCGGTCCAGTGGGTTTTTTGATGCTCCTGTAGCCGGGAACATGAGCCCTGGGAGGCCTATGAGTCATTTCCTGAAGTTCAACCGCCTGTCTGCTTTGCCGTTACAAGCCAACAACTACCTGACGAACTTGTTGCAGGAGACCGAAGACATGGATCCTTTTGGTGAGGACGACTCGCTTTTCTCTGATGCTGACGACGAGCCAATCAGGAGAAAAACAACCCGCAGGGTCAAGGACAAGGGCGATGTATTCGACGATGACGACTTCACCCCCCGCTTGAATTATACCAAGACCATCAAACGGGCGCGTTTGGTCAACGGAAATTATGTCATCGACGCCCCGGTGCCCAAACACTTGCTTCAGACGTACGCCGGCCAGGGCCATGGAGAAAGGGACGAAACATCGTTTATGCGGTACTCGGGTGTGACGTGCGGGCCCTCTAACTTCGTCAAGTTCAACTATAACTTGAGGCAGAACCTCTATAACCCGCCGAGGGACACTGAGATTATGGTGTGCATCACCATGTACAACGAAGACGAGGTGTTGCTTGGCCGAACTTTGAAGGGTGTGCTTGATAATTTGAAGGATCTTACTAATCGAACTCATTCTGCGTGGGGGCACGGGTCTTGGCAGAAGGTCACGGTGGTAATTGTCAACGATGGAAGATTGCAATTGAACGAACGCACGCAGAAGTTATTGACTGCCATGGGTGTTTTCCAGGATGGCTACGCCAAATCCAAGGTCAACAACAAGTCGGTCAAGGCCCATGTGTACGAGTACACATCAACGGTGGGCATCGAGCGGGTGTCCAACGACAGAGTGTATTTGAATGTGGGGTCGACGCCGGTTCAACTAGTGTTTTGTTTGAAGGAGAAGAACGCCCGAAAAATCAACTCGCATCGTTGGTGTTTGCAGGCGTTTGCGCCGCTTTTGAACCCCAAGGTGGTGATGTTGCTTGACTGCGGAACCAAGCCGGGCAAGGATGCTTTCTACCACTTGTGGAGCTCGTTTAAAGACCCCAACGTGGCCGGCGCTTGCGGAGAGATGCGGGTGGCCTTGGGCCACAACAAGAAGTTGTTGTCGAATCCGTTGGTGGCGGCGCAGAACTTCGAGTATAAAATCTCCAATGTGTTGGACAAGCCGATGGAGTCGATTTTTGGCTTCATTTCCGTGCTTCCTGGAGCCTTTTCTGCATACAGGTATGATGCCTTGTTGAACGTGGATGGGCATGGCCCGCTTGAAAAGTACTTCAAGGGAGAATTCTTGCATCAGACGGCAAAAATCGACGAGGATGATGAGGACGATGAGGCTGATTTGAAGGAACGCAATTTCCAGGAGTCGGGCATCTTCACCTCCAATATGTACCTTGCTGAGGACCGAATCTTGTGCTTTGAGTTGGTGGCCAAAAAAGAAAGAAACTATGTGCTTCGGTATGTGAGTCTGGCCACAGCCGAGACCGATGTGCCCGAAATGATTGATGATTTCGTGTTGCAACGTCGTCGTTGGCTTAACGGGTCGTTGTTTGCAGCCATGTACTCTATTTTTCACTGGACGCAGATCTGGAAATCCAACCACTCGCTTTTGAGGAAGTTATGGCTTCAGTTGGAGTTCTATTACCACTTGGTAACCGTGTGTGTGGCGTGGTTTTCGTTGTCGTCATTTTTCTTGGTGTTCCGCATCTTGACCAATAACTTGGGGTCGACGGTTGTTGGCTTCACGCTTGGTAAGTACATCTCGTTGGCGTTTCTTGTGATATATGTGGCGTGTGTGATTTGCGCCTTTGTGTTGGCATTCGGTAACACGCCTCGAGGTACGCGGAAGTTCTACTTCTCCTTGTGTGTGTTTTTCGCCATTTTGATGGCGTATTTGCTTTTCGGCGCCGTTTATTTGGCCATCAACACCGTGAAGTTGGTCATGCGCGAGAATAAGGGCCACTTCGAGCCGGGAATGCTCTTCACCAACCAGAAGTTCCGGGACTTGGTTGTTTCCATGGTCAGCACGTATTTGCTCTACTTCCTAGGGGCCATTTTGCACGGTGAGCCGTCCTTTATGTTCACGTCGTTCATCCAATACCTTTTGCTCTCGCCGTCCTATGTGAATGTGTTGAACATCTATTCCTTCTGCAACATCCACGATGTCTCCTGGGGTAATAGAGACACGCCGCAGGCCAAGGACTTGGGGTCAGCCAAGGTGAGCGATGTGGATGGGCAGTTGGTGATGACAGTTGTACCGGGCTCAAGCGAAGAATTGGAGCAGAAGTATGCGGATATTCTTGAGGACTTGAAGATCCCGCCTGTGCAGCAAGTCAAGGAAAAGAGCAAGAAGGAGAAGGACGACCACTATTATGCGTTGATCCGTACGGTGACTGTGTTGATATGGATGTTCACGAATGCCATTTTGGTGGGGATTGTGTTGGCTGCAGGAGGCAACAAGAATGATATCTGGAACGACTCCAAGAACGCCACCATTTTCTTGACGGTGATTTTATGGATTGTGTGTGTTTTGGCTGCGTTCCGTCTCATTGGCAGTTTCATGTATGTATGTCTGAAGGTGGTTCGTCCGGTCAGATGGTGGGTGCAGAAGAAGAAGACCGTGCAATGAGTAGGGAACCGATATCAATATATGATTTAAGTTTTTCATTGAACAATTCACTGACCAATCACTTCAGTGCACTTATCACTCTATCACCTGATAATGTCTTGGTATTTCCTTTTCACTTGCACTGACTAATACTACTTTAACCCCTTCTCAAGGCAATAACAGCCATGGCAATTATCAAATCCAGTGGTGAATGCGGCAGTTCTAATCAGGCAACTTTGAATCCTAGGTAATCGCACGGTAGTGACAGTACGTACCACATGGGGAAATCACAGGCCGCAAGCCGTTGAAGTTTCCAAACCAGAGTACCATGGTTTTGTCCGACCGCATTTATGATCCAGTGCTAGCCAACGGATCCAGTGCTAGCCAACGGATCCCGTGCACAATAGGAATGATGGTAGGCTGCAAACGGCTGAATGGTCACGTGACGGGCCGTTATACGATTGTCGCTGGTGAACACGCGGAAATGGTGGGTGTTGGCTGCAGGAGGCCAAGAGCGTGCAAAAGCCCAGCTCGGCTGTTTCGGGCGACATGGCCGAGTAGCAGCCGGATAAATGTCGGTACGGCGAAAGGGCAGTATGCCGAGCTATCGGCACAACCGGCACCTGGTGCATGCGACATTTCTGAGAGATTTTCTTTCCGCGCGGAAAATACCAGGCACCATGAGGCAGGAACCCCGAGCGAGCGAAAAAAGAAATTCCAAGGCAATTTTCGCTTGTTGACATTCGGCTCGCTTTTGGAAGTGTGTCAATCGCAAACCCCTCATATGGATACGAGATACTGCAGCCTCTCACATAACACAAGATTATCTGCGCCAGCCCGCCGACGCGGCATGGCTGTTAAAGTGCCAGGCAATGAGGTTGTGACTCTGTACCGGTCAGGCCAAAGTCGCCGTTTCGGAGCTACCAGAGCCAAGTAATTCAGAACAGCGGTTTCATGCCTTCAACAGGAGGCTGACCGGAAAGCCTGGTTCATCCGCAGCTGAAACAGTCATTGTTAAACCGCAGGCGTATTCCTAGGTTGAAGCGGCTCGTAGCAGGCAAACTCGGGTGGTGATAAGAATCCCGGTGGCGCTTCGTGCAAAAAATTCATACTGGAGATGAGAGGATTTACAGATATTTATATACACAAGGGATATGCACACAAAGCTCGAGTAGATTCGAGGGTCTGGTAGGTTCGAGGGTCTGGTAGGTTCGAGGGTTCATTGTAAGAGGCGGAATCTCACCTGCAACCGAACTTCAATTCGAGGATGGAGTTTCGGTGGATAAAGGCTCCATGATAGAGGACAGATGTGCATGCGCACGCACCAATGCATATTTATTTTGGAATGTGCCTGCACAATCGGGGCAGATAGCATAGAAACGCACCCAGTTGGGAAAGGTTCAAGCCTATCCGGGCACGTACTCGGACCGCCGACCGAGGGCACCACACCGCGACATTCAGGCTTCCCGTACCGATAATGTCGGCCCCAAGGCAGCTCCTGCAGCATTCCCCAGGCAGTTACAGCTTTGCCTTACTACAAGGCCCTCGGCACGAGTCAAATTCCCCGATACGGAGAAGATGGCGTAAACTCGCTACAATGTCGCGGGCTCGTGGGCTCTTTTATGCGGGTAAGACTTCGCGAGTGCGATGCTGAAACAGGAAGACATATTGCCAGCGAATCTGAGCCATTTCTTTTTCCGGCTGGTGCGGCTGTTCCGGAGATATCTTGCTCCAGCCAAATCCGACATTTCCATGGCCATGTCGCAACCAAAGAGTCTTTCACGTGAGCGACACTACCTGTTCCCATCTGCAACGGTAACATCCGACATTGAGGCCCACCGGTGCGTTAATGTCGCAAAGTGTGCTTGCGTGGGGCACAGTGAGGGAAATCTGATATGCAGCAGAGGTGCATTTCGGGGGGCTTTATTGGAGAAACATCAGTGGCATGTCTGCAGGTCGGCGTTTGGTCAATGACATAATGCTTCTGCGCACAGCTCAAGCGGCATACACCGGTGTAGTCACTGGAATGCACAAGCATAGGCTTCGAAACCAAGGTGAAACACAAGAGGTGTCACCACCGGGGGCTACTGTAGGGGAATGTTGACGTGAAACAAGCCTGAAACGAGTGCGGGACGAGGCTGAAACATTCCTCACCAAGGGGCTATATATTAACCAACCATAGATCATAGTAATGCATAGTAGTGGCCTCCGAACCGAAAGAAGACCAAGAATGGATATGTTCGGCGTTCGGCCACCCATAGGTGCCTGGAGGCGAGGGTCGGGGATCTTGCCAGGGGCGGCGACATACCAGGGCCTAGCGACATGCCAGAGTCCCGTGATATCCCGGTATCAGGCGACATTCATGCCACGACATTTGCCCTATGTGGCCGACATTCGGGTGGCCGGCAAACCCGGAATCTCCCCGGCACTGGGTACGATAACACAACAGGGCCGATAACCGAAGGAATTACCCGGATGTGTGGCTACGTAATGTCGCACGGGCGCACCCGTACCTCCACAGTTGCGCCAGCGATATCGCGCACCGGAGATATATCCCAGTCAGGCACAACGCACCGACCAGCAAGAAGCAGTGACGAGGACCGAGGGCACAGGCGTTTTAAGCCGAGTGAGTCTTGATACTATGATAATACCCCCAATCCGGGCCGCGAGATCCGGCCGGCAGTAACCGGGGTACGGCGGGCAAAGGGCGGCAAAAGAGCGAGCAAGGATACCAGGCAGCCGCATATTGGAGTGCGACATTATTCTGCATGCAAGCTGCGCGGGTGCGACATGCCTTCCTAAAACGTGCGTTATTTGTTTATAACAGAAAATTCCCTCAGTGGGGCGGCACTAGCGGGACAAAAGTAAAACAAACGATATGTCGGAACTGCAAGAAAAAAAAAAAAAAATAATGCAAAAACCCAACCTAATTTAGTGAGCCGGCAGGCGTCTAAAACTGGCAAGCAAAATTCCCATATAAATCACCCTCCCCCGTCCTTTTTTCAATTTTTCTTTTTCTCTTTTCTCTTCAGTTGTCTTTTTGATTTAATCCCCCCACCACAATGAGTGCAACTGAACCTACTGTAGAAAAGGTTAACAAGTCTACTGAAGACGATGACGAGGATGAAGACATCGACCAATTGATTTTGGACTTGCAATCCCACCAAGGCTTGGACGACGAGGAGTCTGAGGACGAGGACGACGGTGCTTCCTTCAAGCAAGTCCCTGAGGAGTTGTTGAAGACCGACCCCTCTGTTGGTTTGACGGACGAGGATGTGACCAAGAGAAGAAAGAAGTACGGTTTGAACCAGATGGCTGAGGAGTCCGAGAACATGGTTCTTAAGTTCATTATGTTCTTTGTTGGCCCAATTCAATTCGTTATGGAAGCCGCCGCTGTGTTGGCTGCCGGTTTGGAGGACTGGGTTGATTTCGGTGTTATTTGTGCTTTGCTTTTGTTGAACGCCTGTGTTGGTTTCATCCAAGAATACCAGGCTGGTTCTATTGTCGACGAATTGAAGAAGACCTTGGCCAACACTGCCAACGTCATCAGAAACGGAACCTTGATTGAGGTTGAGGCCAACCAGATTGTCCCCGGTGACATTTTGCAATTGGAGGATGGTGTTGTCATCCCTGCCGATGGTAGAATTGTCTCTGAGGACTGCTTGTTGCAAATCGATCAATCTGCTATCACCGGTGAGTCCTTGGCTGTTGACAAGAGACACGGTGACTCTTGTTACTCCTCTTCCACTGTCAAGACCGGTGAAGCCTTCATGATTGTTACCTCTACTGGTGACAACACCTTTACCGGCCGTGCTGCTGCTTTGGTCAACAAGGCTTCTGGTGGCCAAGGTCACTTTACCGAAGTCTTGAACGGTATTGGTACTATCTTGTTGGTTTTGGTTATTGTTACCTTGTTGGTTGTGTGGGTCGCTTGTTTCTACAGATCCATCAGAATCGTTGCCATCTTGAGACACACCTTGGCCATCACCATCATTGGTGTCCCAGTCGGTTTGCCTGCTGTTGTTACCACCACCATGGCTGTCGGTGCTGCTTACTTGGCTAAGAAGCAAGCTATTGTGCAAAAGTTGTCTGCTATCGAGTCCTTGGCTGGTGTCGAGATCTTGTGTTCCGACAAGACCGGTACCTTGACCAAGAACAAGTTGTCCTTGCACGAGCCATACACTGTCGAGGGTGTTGAGGCTGACGACTTGATGTTGACTGCTTGTTTGGCTGCCTCCAGAAAGAAGAAGGGTTTGGACGCTATCGACAAGGCCTTCTTGAAGTCTTTGATCAACTACCCAAGAGCCAAGGCTGCTTTGACCAAGTACAAGGTGCTCGAGTTCCAACCATTCGACCCTGTTTCCAAGAAAGTTACCGCTATTGTCGAGTCCCCAGAAGGTGAGAGAATTATCTGTGTCAAGGGTGCTCCATTGTTCGTCTTGAAGACTGTTGAAGATGACCACCCCATCCCTGAGGACGTCCACGAGAACTACCAAAACACCGTTGCTGAGTTTGCCTCCAGAGGTTTCAGATCTTTGGGTGTTGCCAGAAAGAGAGGTGAAGGTCACTGGGAGATTTTGGGTATTATGCCATGTATGGACCCTCCAAGAGATGACACTGCTCAAACCGTTTCTGAGGCCAGACACTTGGGTCTTAGAGTTAAGATGTTGACTGGTGATGCCGTCGGTATTGCCAAGGAGACTTGCAGACAATTGGGACTTGGTACTAACATTTACGATGCTGAGAAATTGGGTCTTTCCGGTGGTGGTGACATGGCCGGTTCTGAGATTGCTGACTTTGTTGAGAACGCTGATGGTTTCGCTGAAGTGTTCCCTCAACACAAGTACAACGCCGTTGAGATTTTGCAAAACAGAGGTTTCTTGGTTGCTATGACCGGTGACGGTGTCAACGACGCCCCATCGTTGAAGAAGGCTGACACTGGTATTGCCGTCGAAGGTGCTACCGATGCTGCCCGTTCCGCTGCTGATATTGTTTTCCTTGCCCCAGGTTTGTCTGCTATTATTGATGCTTTGAAGACTTCCAGACAGATTTTCCACAGAATGTACGCCTACGTTGTGTACCGTATCGCTTTGTCGTTGCACTTGGAGATCTTCCTTGGATTGTGGATTGCCATCTTGAACAGATCCTTGAACATTGACTTGGTTGTGTTTATTGCTATCTTTGCTGATGTTGCTACCTTGGCTATTGCTTATGACAATGCTCCTTACGACCCACACCCAGTCAAGTGGAACCTTCCAAGATTGTGGGGTATGTCTATCATCTTGGGTATTATCTTGGCTGTCGGAACCTGGATCACCTTGACCACCATGTTCATGAAGAAGGGTGGTATCATCCAGAACTTCGGTGCTATTGACGGTGTCTTGTTCTTGCAAATCTCTTTGACTGAGAACTGGTTGATTTTCATCACAAGAGCCAACGGACCTTTCTGGTCTTCCATTCCATCTTGGCAATTGTCTGGTGCCGTTTTGATTGTTGACATCATCGCCACCTGTTTCACCTTGTTCGGCTGGTGGTCTCAAAACTGGACCGACATTGTCTCCGTTGTCAGAACCTGGATCTTCTCCTTCGGTGTCTTCTGTGTCATGGGTGGTGCTTACTACTTGATGTCTACTTCCCAGGCATTCGACGACCTCTGCAACGGTAAGTCTGGCAAGAAGCCTGCTCACGACAGATCTGTTGAGGACTTCTTGGTCTCCATGGCCAGAGTCTCCACTCAACACGAAAAGTCCTCTTAGGTTGATGTTACTCAAACATTATAATGTGGTTTTCCACAAACATTTTTTTATCTGATTCCCCATTCCCGTCATATTCTTCGTACATTAATAGATAATGGTCTAAAGTTGTACTCAATTATTGAGTTCCGTAGTGGCAATAGTTACTGCCGGCAAGTGCGTCAATAAATTCTGAGGATTCTGCAGCGGCAAGAATTGGCACTGGGCTCGGCACATGTCGCTCCAGAGCACTGGCTCGGCACATCGGGTTCGTATAGCGCGCGTTCCGATTGGCCGATGCATTCAGAGTCAATTATACATTGTCAGGTGTCCGCTATATTAGGTTATGGTTTGACCAAAACAATAAATGTCGCAATCAGCAGCCTGCATTTGTGTCCTGCACTCTTCGAGCAGGGTATTTTTGCTGAAGTCATTCGGTATCAGGTCATGGCACGTGACCGTAGCCTGTTTTTCGGGCTTGGCCACAGTGTGCATTCTAAACAACACGGGGCTTAGAGCTTAGATGCACACTCGGCTCTGAAACGCCGTTGGTGTGAAACGCCCTTGCTATGAATCCACTGCTATGAATCCACTGCTATTATCATTGATATATCATTGATATAAAACGCCATTGTCATTGCAATTTGGGAGGTTCGTGGTCTGTAGATCCTAATATTCGTTTGGATGGGAATATGACGCTTTAAGTACCTGAACATATCCTCAAGTAGTCAAAAAGAAGTGGTTAGTCGAGTAGTCGAGTGGTTAGTCGAGTAGCTAGTCGAGTTGCTAGTCGAGCAGTTAGCCGAGTAGTTAGTCGAGCAGAGTATTCGAATTAAAAGTTGTCGAATAGACAAATACACCAATATACCCAGGTATTTGTCGGTTAGTCAAATTGAACCAGACAAATGAACACCGGATGATAGAGTGTATAGGGTTGGATAAACGGCACGCTTGGTGGAGATAAAATTAAATTCACTTTTGCAACATCAGCATACACTGGAACTGTAGTCAACTCGCTTCCAGTAAAATTCTCACTAAATGCAACGCCCCTGAAAGCGATGCTTCTCTCAACTGGATAAATGCCCTGGGAGGTTCTTCTATCAGTTTATTTCTTGATAGAGAGGTCGATTGTCCCGATAGTCTGTCATGGATTCTCCTGATAGAGATTATTCTGCAATTGGTGGGTTCTGATAAACCCCTGATCGGTTATTGTGGTCGATTAGACACATTGGTAGTCTTGGGTGAGCAAACGCTTGTAGTGACTTTTGGAGCCATGAACCCTGATTCCTTCAAATCAGCATCACTAAAACACATCTGAAACAGCAGTTAAGCTCGCTGGCTAGTCTTCATTTATATGGCGTAAATTATGTGTCCCATTTTATAATTTACAGCTTTGGCGAGTAGCGACAAATTATTGACAAAGTGCCTGGCGCGGGGATATATATGCGGACTCCGTTTTGCAACCATCGTTTTGTAAACATAAAAAACTATATAAATAGGGCGCCCCTCGGGGAAGTTCTTTCTACACAAGGTTCATTTTAGCAACCACTCTTTCAGGTTAGGCATTCTTTGTTATTCTTGAAGTCATGTCAAGTCTTAACGTCAAATCTTAACGTCACGTCTTAACGTCAAGTCCTAGAGTGTACCCCTGAAATGATGTCGTGTATTTATGCCACTAAATTTCGTGTCTGATTGTCATGTTCAATTCGTCTCAAAAGCATGCCTGTGACTTTTGTTCCAGTGATAAATGTTCATAACCAAGTTGGTCCCCTATGAATGCGGGCAGAACAATGTCTTGGGCGAAGTCAGGAAAAGCCAAAACTACCAATCCAGAACATCCACATGAACCGTTTTATGAAAAGCACCACGGGTGGAGCATTAAATTTATAATTGACTCTCTTTGTTGGCTGATTGTCGCGTGCCCAAGACCCTGGTGGGATGATTTCTCGCTCGCTCTACACGCATCTTGATCTCGTGCTGCACCTAATTTTTTCCTCAAGACCTGCACCCCGGCCATTTGGCATTGATCCATATACAGACGTGACGCTTCCACCTCCCATTCTTCCACAGACTTCGAGTGCCCAGAATTCTCGTGAAGACGGAAGCTCCATACAACCCGTTCAACTTCCGTTATTCATCCTCCGTTTTGTGCCGGCGTGAAGTCCCCGTTTGGCTTTTCCAAAATCCATTTCATTCCAGCATCTACTCAGCGACTTCCTTCACCGCCAAAATCACACCCAACTCCTCTGCTGCTTGTTCCTCTGTATATTAGTTCCTTGTACACTATCTCGAGTCCGGCGAGTTTTAATCTACAACCATCCAAGCTGCTGCATTCTTAACATTCTCAAGCTGCATTGCCAAGATCTTCAAGACTCTACTTCCTATTTAGCATTCCCTCATACTATACATCCATGTCCTCGCAACCCCGGTCTCTTTCGGGCTCCTTACCTGAATCCAACAAAAATGCCTCCAATACCGTCCGCTCTGCTTCCTTGTCCGGCCTGTCTTTATTTGGAGCCAAGGACTCTCTGAACTTCTTCTCCAAAGAAGACTCTTTCAACGAGTCCACCAATGCATCCTTGGAAGAGTCCATCGAGGAACCCTTGGATATCGTAGGCGCCTTGAGTACCTTGAACTTGGACGCAGACTTGGCTTCGCCACTGGCCGCACCTTCAGGCGCCGCCAGCAATGGTCACAACTCCTCGGATCCCGAGGAAAAGCACCGTGTTCTCGGCTACAGTGCCATGACCCCGAACCCTCCGTCATCTGGGGTCTTTTCTGCCACGCCAAATACATTGACTCAGCCCTCCACCACTCCTTTGACCACATGGGGTCACAACTTTGTGCCCTTCTCGGCCCCCCCTGTATCATACTCGTCGGATTCGCTCATGGCTTCGGAAATGGCCATGCAAATCGCTCCGTTCTACTTGCCTGACGAGATCCCCGCCGACCGTGGACACATGTTCCCGGAAAATAGGGCTGTGGGTACCTCCACTCCCCCGGTGCAATCCTTTGGGGGAATTTTGGACTCCCAGTACGGGTTTGGCCACTACACGCCGGAAGAATTGGATCTCCAACGCTTCAATAGCATTTCTACAGAGAAAGTGAGAGGCAAGAAAAAGGACCCCATGCGGGTGGCCCCAATCAACATGTTCTCGGCTCCTTCTCTGCAGCTCTCAGGATCGAATGTGTGGAACCATAATTTGCAGCATGCTCCAAACTTCCCTGTCGATGGATTCAGGATGAGCGAAGCTCAAAATGATTTCCATCAAAACGACTTACGGCAAAGTATGGGTCGTTCGGACACCTTGAAAAACGATTCGGGGTATTACGGCGGCAACCGCAACTACTACCAGAACGGGAACCGCAACTACAACTACCACATGAATAGTGGGGTGAATATTCACCGCAAAATGCACAGCTCCCACAAAAGGAAAGGAGAAGATGCTGCCAAGTACGCAAATGCCAAGCTTGAAGACTTCACCGGCGAGATATACACCTTGTGTAAAGACCAGCATGGATGCAGATTTTTGCAACGCCAGTTGGACTTGGAAAGAGAGTCTGTGAAAGCAAGCAAGGCGGAAAAAAGCGGCGTGGTGGCCACTATGATCTTCAACGAGATCTACCTCAAAATCGTGGAGCTCATGGCTGATCCCTTTGGAAATTACCTTATTCAGAAGTTGTTTGAGAATGTGAGCGACGACCAAAGACTCATCTTGGTCAAGAACGCAGCGCCGGACTTGATCAAAATAGCGTTGGACCCCCACGGAACGCGGGCTTTGCAGAAACTAGTGGAATGCATCTCACTCCGGGAAGAGTCCGATTTGGTTATCCAAAGTTTATCGCCGCATATTGTTTCGTTGTCCAGAGACTTGAACGGAAACCATGTGGTGCAAAAGTGCTTGCAGAAGTTGAAGCCAGAACAGAACCAGTTCATTTTCGATGCTGCTTCCGAGCATTGTGCCGAAATTGCAATGCACAGGCATGGGTGTTGTGTGTTACAGCGGTGTTTGGACCACGGAGACTCCAGCCAAAGAAGGCAATTGTCCATGAAGGTTGCCGAGATCGCCACAGTGTTATCACTGGACCCATTTGGAAACTATGTGGTACAATACGTGTTGTCCCGAGGCAACGAGGCATCGATAGCGATCATTTTGGACCATATTCTCGCAAACATCATCCAATTGTCGCTCCACAAGTTCGGGTCCAACGTGATCGAAAAGTCCTTGAGAATTAGCAAGTTGACCAATGCTGTCATTGCAGAGTTGTTGAAAAACAGCAAGCAGTTTTCGTTGCTTTTGAACGACCCTTTCGGGAACTACGTCTTACAGACAAGTTTGGACGTGGCCAACAAGGAGGATTTGAACAAATTGGCTGTGGCTTTGCTGCCCTACTTGGCAAGCATCAAGAACACTCCCCATGGTCGCAGAATCTTAACCAAGATTCAAAATATTCTTTAATCGGGATAAGCTTGAAGGAATGACCAAGAGTGTCATTATTGAATCACTAGTGAATGATGATCAAATCCATGTGATTCAGAAAAGAATGAATTGTGACTAAACTGAGCTCATAAGACCGCTTAAAGTTGGCATCTTTCGATGCGCCGCCCTCAGGCGGTGCGTGTGGGCTGTCTGCAGTCACAATCTGCGCTCGCAGAAGTACACATTCACATCATCTACGGTTCAGCAGAATGTCGTCCCGGTCCCAGGAAAGCGAGGGCCGGATAAAGAAACGGAAGTACTCCCGGCGGGGATGCATGGAGTGCAAGAGGCGCAAGATTAAGTGCGACGAGGCCTTGCCCGAGTGTTTCAATTGCACCCGTTTGCATAAGAAGTGTTCTTATCCAGCAGGAGCTGCGGTGACCGCAGAGGCCACGGCGCTACCCTTGGCGTCTGGTGATCCCAGCCTTGTGGTGCGGTTCTACAAGCCGAAGAATGATGATGTCAAGGTGGTCAATGAATCAGGAAGCCCGACTGCTTCGAGTCTTCATACATCAGCTGTGCAAGCAGACAGTTCGAACACCATTCCAAGATCTATGCAAAGTTCCATTCCAAGTTCCATTCAAGGTTCCATTCAAGGGTCCATCCAAGGTTCCATTCAAAGTTCCATTCCAAGTCAAGGCCTTTTATCCCTACGAGGACTCCATCAAAATCCCAGCTACATGGACCTTCCTTTTAGTCCACTTGATTTGGACACGAGCCTTGTCATGGGTCATGATATGGACTTAAAAAACCTTTACAATGAAGCCAACCTGTTGGTCAACGATATCCACGGCTTTTTGGATGGATCCGACTCCCTACGCCTCGAAAAGAGCATCTGGGAAGAGGTCAAGATGGAGGACAATCCCGGGCTTGTGGCATCGCCCGTGTATCCTAAACGGTACCCGGAAAATACGCCTGGAAATCTCACTGCTCAAGACACGTTGGCGCTGGTATCTCCAGAGAGGTATGAAAACCACGACTACATGACAAATAGGTACCTGGGGCTGCCAGAGAACTCCGGGATAATTGCGGAAATAAGTGCTAAGGCCAACTTGGACGCCAGCCACATCAATTACCTCCAGACGCTCACCAACACCAACTTGTCCTACCACCTCTTCCCATTTGCATCGTCCATCGAGAGCAACGAGGTGATCAAGATTCTCCTCAACTACTCCATCAATTGCGAGTATCTTCTCAACTCGCTCTTGGCCATTACCGCCACTTTTCAATTTAACCAGAGCGGCGATCGGGTGCATGAGACGCTGCGACAGAGATACATCAAGCAATGCTTTCTGGCGTTGACCAACGCTTTCCAGGAGAACTTGGGATTTCAAAACACGTGGATCTTCACCAACAATGTGGAAAAGTTGCTCCTCACGGTGTTGATGCTCAGCTCTAACTTCACCGCATGCAGTAACGATGATATGGCCAACCAGTGGATAGCGCATTTGAAGGGAGCACGAGACTTGCTTCTCAATTACTCGAAGATCAAGCGAAAGGACGACTCCGCCAACATGTCCAGTGGCTTGGCGTTGGCGAAATGCTGGTTTTTCGCCATCGAGTCGTCTGCAGCCATTCACTCGGCCACCGGCGGCAGCCTTCTGAAGAACGATGGGCCCAGCCTGTCGCGGGACTCGATCTCGTCCGAGAAGCTGATGGATGACTGTCTCCTCATCTCCGAGGCCGACCATCAGAAACGAGCGGTGTCAGAGTACGTGAGCGTGGGATTACCAGAGGATATCTACATGTCGTGGCCAATGGTATCAGCCGACGATGAGGCATCGAAGCGACGGCAGATTTTCCAAGATACCGGCAACATTGACGAGACGGTCAACTTGGAGTATTGCCATGCTTTGGAGCGGGCGCAGTTGCTCAGCCACAAGAAGTTCAACTTATACTGGGGCTACAGCTCCAAAATCGCCGAGGCACACATGAAGTTCGCGTCGGTGGTGGAGGAGACCAAGAGCAGGGGCATGGCCAAGGTGGAGCTCCGCTGGACCATGCACTTGATTGGCATGGTGGACGAGTGTCTGCAGGACCAAATGGTGCCACATGTCAAAGCTGACACGTTCATCATCCCTCCTGGGACTCGAGGCCACCCGGAGTATCAAGGCAACGACAAGCTTGTGCTCAAGGCCAGCTGCTACATCCAGGAACAGGGTGTGTACCGGTCGTGGTTTGACATGTCGAACCAATTCCACTGTGACGACCTTTACATCAAAATCCTCACGGGCAGGCAGTTCATGGCGCTCCCGCGGCTGCACCCGGATGTGCAGAGCATTGTCCGCAAAGTGTTTACCGGCAGTTTCTTCATCAAGGAGAAGCCTGTGGAGTGTGCGCAGGACGTGATTGTGGAAAGCAAAAACTACTACTTGAGCAAGAAGACGTTTGACGTGCGATGCATCATGATCCAATCGATATTCCGGGCGCTCCTGGGCATAGTTTATGAGGACCGGGACTTTGAGCGTGTGGAGTTGTTTTATCTTGGGTTAGTGAAGTTGGGCAATGGCAGTTCGTTGACTTCGTTGGACATGCTCACCAAGTGCCGCAAACGGCGAGAGAAAAAGAAGCGGAGGATGCTTGACGACGACGACGTCTACGATCTTTACGAGGCGCTGGTGATACCATTTGCATAGACATGGTAAGAGGAAAGTGGAAAGGAGAAAAGTGGAAAGGAAACAGTGGAAAGGAAACAGTGGAAAGGAAATAGTGGAAAGGAGAAAAGCGGAACATATGTCTAAGACTAGCAGATCAGATCATATCATCAGATGAGTGGAAGTGTTGGTTGTCGCAAGCTCGTATGGGCCTGCATACACCGTCTCACCGCGCTATATAAACATCGAACCGCTCTTTTCCACCGGCAATGGCATCCGAAACTACGCCTTTGCGTAACATCGACGACCCGAAGTATATTCCCAAGGACCAAATCGAGTGGGAGTTCGGCGGCCCCCTCGGTGCCTTGGGCATGATGATTGGCTTCCCATTGCTCATGGTGTACATGTGGATCAGTGCCCAGTTCTACAACGGGAAGCCCGCCTGGCCCTCAGACGGCGAAACCTGGAGTGACTTTTTGCAAGTGCTTTGGACGCTCTTCCGCGAGCACGGCGTGCCATCGTTTACGGTGGTGACAATCTTCACGGTTTTCTTTGTGACCCAGGGTGTCTTCTACTTGACGCTTCCTGGAGTCTGGACCAAAGGCCAGCCCTTGACCCATTTGAACGGCAAGCAGTTGCCCTACTTCTGCAACGCCGTGTGGGCGTTCTACGTGAGCAACGCTATCCTCTTGGCTTTACATGTGGCCGGCTACAAAATGTACTACATTATCGACCATTTTGGAGAGATCATGACCACCGCTATAGTCTATGGGTTCCTCTTCTCCATCGGCTTGTACGTCTACACGCTCCAGGTGTCCAAGGACTACCACCGCATGACGGGCAACCACATCTACGACTGCTTCATGGGAGCTCCGTTGAACCCCCGCATTGGCCAGTACTTGGACTTGAAGATGTTCTTTGAGGTCCGCATTCCCTGGTTTACGCTCTACTTCTTGTCGGTGGCTACAGCGCTCAAGCAGTATGACACCTACGGCTACGTGTCTCCCCAGGTGTGTTTCTTGGTGTACGCCCACTGGTTGTACGCCAATGCCTGCTCCAAGGGAGAGGAGTTGATTGTGCCCACATGGGACATGGCCTACGAGAAGTTTGGCTTCATGTTGTGCTTCTGGAACATTGCCGGCGTGCCCTACACATATTGCCAGTGTACGTTGTTCTTGGCATACCATGATCCTGCAGAATACCAGTGGCCATGGTACTACAATGGTCTTTTGTTTGTGGTGTTGACTGTGGCCTACTACTTCTTTGACACGGGCAACCGCCAGAAAAACTCCTTCCGGAGAATCATGTCAGGCAACACTCTGCTCCGCAAGACATTTCCCTATTTGCCCTACAGCGACCTCGTCAATCCGTCCTACATCAAGTGTGAAAACGGGTCTCTTTTGTTGACTGACGGCTGGTACAAGTACGCCAGAAAGGCCCACTACACGGCAGACTACGTGCAGTCGTTGACGTGGGGGCTTATCTGTGGCTTTTCATCGCCATTCCCTTGGTTTTTCCCGGTCTTTTTCTTCATTGTCTTGGTCCACCGGGCTTACCGGGACCAAAGAAAGTGTTCTAGGAAGTATGGCAAGGACTGGGACCGTTACTTGGCTGAGTGTCCTTATATGTTTATTCCCTACTTGTGGTAACCGTATATTGATCTCATACCTCATATCATTTAATATAGTCACTTATACCAACCTGACTTCTCTCATCTCAGCTTACTGATTCTAAGTACTCATACTCATGCCTATCATGTTCTCTCATCTAATCCATTTCGGCAATGGCGACAAGACGCTCGTCAATCTCGTCTGGGGTCAAGATATGAAACTTGCCCTGGGTGGCCACGCCGATCTCGATGTCGTTTTTCCGGAAATCGCTGCCCAATACAGAACTCAACGACGTGATGGCAAACTCCACGGTGGCTTTCCAGTCGCCGTCCACCGCATCCATCTTCTTGAACTTCTTCTCCAAGTACGTGGTGGCCTCCTGCTGCTTTGGGCCCGTGGCCACGGCCTTGGCCCCGGTGTAGTATCCTGCAGGGTCACACTTGAAGATCTGTGGCCCTCTGTTCTCGTCCTCGAAGTCCACCTGGCAGAATGTTAGCGCCACGCCGAGCGGCCGCATGTAAGCTCGCTGCGTGTATATCTGGGAGATGTTGGCCATGCGCTTGGCGATGCTCTGCACAGGCATTTCGTAGCCGTACTTGTAGCGGAACTCCACGGCCTCCTGGCGGGCCCGCAAGCTGAGCGACCTGGCATCGGCAATGGAGCCGGTGGCCAACATACCGATGGAGGGCGTGATCTGGAAGAGGTATGACACGGTGCTGGCATCCAACAACTTGTCGGGAATCTTCTTTTGCGAGACCAACACCGCGGAGTCTTTTCCAGTCACGCCAATGGACGTGATGTTGGCGGAGTTGATGGCCTTAAAGGCGTATTCCACCTGGAATAACCTGCCTTCCGGCGAGAAGATTGTGATGTGTCTGTCAAATCCTGCAGAGCCTGATGTTAGTACAGTCTTGAGGCAATAATGGCAGTATTGCAAAGGGTGACAAGACAAAGGGGCGACAAGATTGTCAGAGTGGCGTCATATGGTATCACATTCGGGCAGAAATGACACCAAAGTCGATACCGAACACCAGAATGATCGTTGAAACCGAAGGAACACCAGAATGAACGCTAACAGCAAAAACACCAAAGCATTTCCGCAATGATACATGAACCTCCCTGACTGGGTCGTGCTCAATCTCAACTCTTTCCACTGCAATCAACTCAGACCCCTTGATGGTTACCCTCAGCCAATCCGCTCCAAAAGGACAACGCCAAACTCCAATGGTACATACCTGACATTGTGTAGAGAGTGTTGACAGTGGCAGTTGAGGTGCTGCTAGTGGCGACAAGACAGCGCGGTCGGGAGGAGGACGCACCTGTACACCTGCGCACCCGTGCCCCACGCACCTACACCATCAACATCGGTGTTCTTCCCACCAACATCCTAGTCTCCCCTCGAGATCATAATTGCCGCATCAGCATCCACAACCCTCATAATAGTCTTCCCTGTGGCTCATGGCTACCTTCTCCACAGACGCTAAGACGGCGAGACACACGCCTGCATATTTCCCCTCCACACAGCTGCCGCTTAGCAACGTCCTGTACCACTATAACAAAGATGTGCTGGCCTTCCACTATGGACCCCACCACCCCATGAAGCCGTTCCGGCTCATGCTCACAGACCATTTGGTACTTGCATACAAGCTCCACGAGAAAATGGATCTCTATGAGACCCGGGCCGCCACCAAGCAGGAGTTGACGGCATTCCACTCCGCGGACTACGTCGACTTTCTCCGCTCCATCACGCCCGAGGCCGCCGCTCGCATGGATGCTGAAAAGCTAGCGAGATATAATATCGGAGACGACTGCCCCATCTTCGACGGCATGTACGCCTACTCGGCGCTATATGCAGGCGCCACACTAGATGCTTCCCGCAAGTTGATCTCCGGCATGAGCGACATTGCCATCAACTGGTCCGGCGGCCTCCACCACGCCAAGAAGTTCGAGCCCAGCGGGTTCTGCTATGCCAACGACATCGTGTTGGCCATCTTGAACTTGCTTAGGGTGCACGCCCGCGTCATGTACATCGACATCGACTTGCACCATGGAGACGGCGTGCAAGAGGCCTTCAATATGACCGACCGTGTGATGACCGTCTCGTTCCACAAGTACAACGGTGAGTTCTTCCCTGGAACGGGCAGCATCGACGAGGTGGGCATCGGCCGCGGCAAGAACTATGCCGTCAACGTGCCTCTCAAGGACGGCATCGACGACGAGCTGTACGTGCATTTGTACAAGCTGGTGATCGAACCGCTAATCGGGAAGTTCCAGCCCACCTGCATTGTGCAGCAGAACGGTGCCGACTCGCTAGGGTTCGACCGCTTGGGCTGCTTCAACCTCAACATCCGTGCCCTTGGCGAGTGTGTGCGGTTCACCAAAACCTTTGGCATCCCCATGCTCGTGCTTGGTGGGGGCGGGTACACTCCACGCAATGTGTCCCGGCTTTGGTGCTATGAGACGTCGGTGTTGAACGACGTGACGTTGGACCCGAAGATCCCCAACTCGATACCCACGCGGGACTGGTTTGGCCCTGACTACTCCCTCCACCCACCGCTTGATGGCCGCTTGGACAATAAGAACCTGAAGAGGTATTTGGACAGCGTCAAGGTGCGGGTGTTGGAGCAGTTGCGCTATTTGGACCATGCCCCGTCGGTGCAGATGGCAGAGATCCCTCCCGACATCGGAGGCTTCACCGAGGAAGAGGAGGAAATTATCAAGGAGTTGAACGAGGAAGCTGAGCCCAAAAATAAAGACCACGCTAGACCGGGCGAAATGTACGTCTGAGCCCAGCCACCTATAGAATAGATCCATCAAAGCTCGAGACCACCAGCACAAGAACCATCTGCACAAGAACCACCGGCACAAAATCCACCCGGGCAAAACCAGCACAAAATCCATGAGCACGAGAAATCACAACAGAATTCTCAGCACCATTTTTGCCGCAGTAGCCCACCAGACACTACTTAGGACCACAGACACCTAGGCTTCTGTAGTACCTCGGCAGAGCCTGTCATTCATGGAATCCTGCATACAGCCACAATCCACGCAGACTAACGACACGGGCTTTAACCATCAAAACCGCCTCTGCAAACAAGGCAGATAGCCAACGCATCCTGCGATCCACGATCTCCGCCATTCCAGAAAGCCCTGCATTTCTGCACTCGCCTCTCTCGAGCATCGTTTTTTGCAATGGATATCCCTCGGCTTGTCATCACACTGGATTCCACTGGCAAACGGCTCGTCAATGGCCAATACCGCCTTCTCCACACAATCGGACAGGGTCAATTTGGAAAGGTCATTTTGGCCCAAGACACGCATCTGGCCGGCCGCAACGTGGCTATTAAAACCATCCACCGTGTGGATACCACCAAACTCATCACGAAAATTTATCTTAGTCATACCACCAAGATCAAGCGAGAGATCCAGATTATGAAGGAATGCCTACACCCAAACGTGGTCAAGTTGTACACCGTGATAGACGACCTCAAGTTCGACAAGATTCTCTTGGTGCTTGAGTTCTGCGAGCTTGGCGAAATTGACTGGAAAAAGTACAACCACTATGACGAGAAGTACTATAAGCCCTCAGACAAAAAGTTGCCGCTCAACAAGATCCTCCGAGACGTCGTTAATGGGTTGGAGTACTTGCACTCTTTCAAAAACATAATCCACCGAGACTTGAAGCCTTCCAATCTATTGATCGATCGAGACCGCAACATCAAAATCTCCGATTTCGGCGTCTCGTTGATTTTGGAGAACAATTCCAACGATGACACCGAGTTGGGCAAGAGTTTGGGCACCCCGGCATTTTTTGCCCCCGAGCTCTGCCAATTTGTCAACAACAGGCTCTCCATGTTGGACGACAAGAACCTGCTGTCTTGCAAGATCGACCTGCGCTTGGATCTATGGTCATTGGGTGTCACACTCTTCTGCCTCATTTTCCACGCCTTGCCTTTTGAGGGCTTCAACGAGTTCGGACTCTTCAAAAATATCGTCAATGCACGGCTCTCGTTTCCCCCGGTACGAGAGTCCTCCAAGATCAAGCAAGACGACATTGATGAGCTCCACCACTTAAAGCTGCTCATTAGCTGGCTTCTTTCTAAAAAGCCACAGGACCGCCCCACAATCCTCCAAATAAAAGAACACCCATTCACAACGTTTGATCTCCCGAAGAAAGACCGCAATGCATTCATGGAATTCAACAAAACGCTCATGAAGCAGAATCCGACGACTTTTCAGCGGTCCAAGACCCTGTCCTCGGACCCTCAACCTACAGTACTTGCTGGCAAGTCTGGAACAAAAGGGTCGGAGGAAACCCTTGCGCAGAAGCTCCGAAATATTTTCATCAGCCGTTCCCAAGAATCGACTTCGGACGAAGTGCCCCGTCCCAACGTTGATCACGTCGACACACCCAACCCTTCCAACCTAGAGCACGTGGATGATCTTCTAGACCTGTACCTCGACGACTCCAGCTCCTTCGGTTCCGACGATGGAGATGTCGAGGTTGTGGAGACTGCAGATCTTCTATCTTCGTTGCAATCTTGCAATAGCTCAATGAAGGAGAAGAGAGCGCCTCCGCCACTTCAGATCCCCAACTCCAACTTCGATAAATTGACCAAATCCAATATTGATGACCCCAATGTTAATTCCAAAGAGAATTTGACCAACACTATAGAAAAGCGCCGTCCATCTTTGTCAGGCTTTTCTGCCCCCCATACACCAACAGGAACGGAAACTCCAACAGGACTAGACACAAATTGGGACAAGGCTTCTGTCACTATTGGCGCCGACTCGCCTCTGTCAATAAAATCGCTATTCAGTCCTTCTAGGCGATTTTTTGCTAGGCTCAAGAAAAAGCCCGCGGAACCCACGATATCTGCTCTTTCCAAGCCGTTGGAAACAGCCAATTACGATCTTGCGCCCCCACCTTCTCTCAACGGGAAGGCTAATCAAAAACGCAACCTGTTATCAAGTATGGAATCCGTTGGCATTGCTTCTTTCCGCGAGTCTCGCAATAACTCCATCAGTTCGCATGGCGGCCTCTCCAAAATCTCCAGTTCGAGCTCGTCCTTAAACCTTCATGCTTATTTAACCGAAAGTCCTGACTTGAACTGGAAGAAAGGGCTGGAAAACTCTCGGTTCCAGGACGAAGCTCTGGATCACTCTTCGGATGAAAATCCAGACGCCAATAGAACTATGACCATGGATGAATACCTTGATCAACTTTGAGGCATAGATGAAATTCTAAGCTTTCAACCAACCGTCCTTCATACTCACTCTTGGGTGGATATTGCCTTATCTTCGTGGGCTTTGACGAGCCTTATGTATTTTTGCATGAATCATCTTGAATCTTACGGAACGCTTTTCAAACTTGGTTCTCTCCATGAAGGGTTTGAACCATCTGGCAAAACCGTTGCAGCTTGGAGTCTCGTAACCATCAAAACCGATGCTGCGAGAGAAGAAAAACAGTGCGGCAGCACCGGCTAATTGTCTGCACGCCAACAATAGACTAAGTAAGTACCATTGCAAGTTCACTTGCACGTGACAAAAATAACGAGGTTGCATTATGCGTTAGTATTGAGCTGCGCACCGATATATGGTGGCACGGATATATGGTGGCACATTAGTATTAATCTGATGTCTGAGGACATTAGGGATGTCGTGGCGAAGTGTTGACATTTATTCACGAGCGTGCTTGCACAGCCAACCCAAGCGTAGGCGAGTAAATGGTTCTGTATTCAGAATGTCCGTGATAGTTGCTGTTTCATTGTCCTGTACCACACGTACTGTATCACAGATATTGTGTGGCTGTGATTTTTACACTTTGGGTGTGGCTGTGATTGTCGCAGTTAACGTTTCACCGGCATTGTGTCACGGGTATCGTGTCAATGCTTTTGTCTCAATGGTGTCAAAATTAAGTCATAGTTAAGTCACAATGGTGTGATATGTCATCTGACCAAGCTCGGTCACGTGCACTGCCATATGCATTCTGAGCATCAAGGAAACACCGACGCTTTGTGCCCCGGTATCGTTGCTTTGATCCCAAGTTGCGGCGTAAAGTTATCCCGCCTGTATGTACCGAGAATGTTTCGGCATCTGCAAGGAACGGATTGTTTACCTTTGACTGCTTCCGCGGCATTGATTTCATGTATAGGGATTGGCATGCAGTCCGAAGCTCAGCGCTAATGGCTTGACAACGCTTGGTTGCTAATTAGCAGCCAAGAAGACCCACGAGCCAGAACAGGCAAAACTAATGGGGAAATAGTCGTCACATAGGCCTCAATTCTTTGATTAGCCGAGAAAAAAAGAATACTTGAGCCTTTCTGAGTCGCAGTCTCGCCTCACCCCACACCCAGCTTGATTTATTTTCTGTCAGTAAAAGGCCCGGGCGAGCTCATATTTATATCCATCGAGGCCCCCTTGGGTCATTTGTGGTAGAAAGCACAGAATGTGCTGCCATGCAATGTTGTTTCAGATCGAAAGATGTAGCATGATATTGATGATGTAGTAGGGGGCTTTTCTTTGCGATGGGTGTTTCAGGCGTTACTTGCAGAAGCCGCGTATGCCATTAATTACGAACGCGACTTCCTAACCACGGGAACTACGGCTATTGTTCCACCGAGTCCAATATACAGGATCCCACACTACCTGCCCACTTTCTTCTACGGTTGCTCAGTGGTCGCCTTAAATCCAAAGAATTCCCATGTGTCTGAAAGTGGAAGTCGCCGCTGTAATGTTGAGGGGAAAAAAAAAGAAAGCAGCACGTTTCGCGTGCAGCACGCACTTCTGCGTCTGCAGTTTGGTTGCAATTCGGTTTCATCCTTTTATGGAAGTGTGCTAGGTGAGGGAATACATGTTGAAGTATCTAAGATGAAACCCACTAATATGGTGATCAGATGGAAACAAGAGAGCTAGGTGGCATTGTGGTTTTTGTGGATATTTTTTCGCTTAAGTGGGAAGAGTTGCATATGCGGCTTCGCAACAGGTTTGAAACGCAATAACACAAATAATACGCAACATCTCTGCATAGTACATGAAGTCCCCAGTATTTATACCCATGGCCCGCCGTAATTGCCAGCACCATAAGTTTTGCAACTCTTGCTTCTAGCCGCAGCCTCATAGACGGTATTTAACGCATCATCACCTTTTACTTCTTTTCTTTTGCCAGGCACGGGTACCGCCGCATTTTTGTTTGTTCTGCCAATTCCCCACACAGCCAACATCAAAACATTCCCACATACTCCTTCTTTCATTTCTACATAACAGCTAGACTCTTCAAAGCAGTCAGCCATAAGTACGACTAAAGTACAACCAGCTTTGCCATTTCAGTCAATTGATCCAACCAGCTCATAATCCAAATTGGGCGCAATATAAGTGGTTGCGCAGGTGCGATATTGTGCGTGATACCATCTCCCCCGAGTAATCAGGAGACCAGATCAAAGACAATAAAACAATAAGACAATAGACAATCAAAACTAAAAATAAGTCATTGGACAATCGCGTCATTTAAACACGACAAGCCACTCCCATTTCCACACATCCTAACAATTGATCTACTTCAGATCACACAATTGACTCTTCGAAAACTGACTAGAGACATTTTGGACCCAACGGCCTTTCCCCGAACCTAGCCCCACACTAACCTGTCCCCTCGTTCCCGAACTGCGAGCACCGCCTTGCTTAGTCTCCCAGATCCATCCACATTCTTGAGCTTCACCCTCGTCCTGTCAATGGCCTCATCGTCTAGCCATTACTCGAAAATTAAAGTTGCTGCGGAAACCCTTAATTCCTTCTGTTGATCCGTCCCGTCGCGAACGCAGATCGCTTATAATTACTGAGATTCTTGTTTATATTTTGTGAGCGTCACCGTGGGATTTTTTCTCACTCGCATTTATTTTTTTTTTTTCATTTCTTCTGCTTACACTACTAGGTTCGCAAGCTTGATCTTGGCTTTCGCCTGCTCGCACCGTGGCACCCAGCGTTTGAATCAACAGTCTGGTTTCAATAATCTAGCCCATTCTCTCGCAGATACTCATTTAACTCTCCTGCAGATACTTCTGAGTCACGCTTGCATCTAGGTACAGCTCCGTTCGTGACTCGTTTCGATCCCTGTGTTTGTGCATAGCTTCATTGCATCTCCTTGCCAAGGATTATAACGATATTATATACGAAGGGTTATCTTTAGCGGATTATCCCATACATGGAGCATCGTCTGCCTGCCAACAAAGGCTCACCGCAAGAGGTACTCTCAAGGCCTTGCTTGAAACGCAACCCGTTGGACTCTCTAAGCTCGTTTGTCAACAGTTTTGAGTTGAAGGCCGTGGGTACCAAAATTTCCCATTCTGCATCATCTATCAGCCGCTCCATGACCCATAAAGTTGCCCACTCGTTCCCGTTATTCCCCAGCGATGATCTGTCAGATGATAATGACGAAAATGACGAAAACAACTCTACGCTCAATGATGAGGACTGGCTCAGCTCCCCGACCCAAAAGAAGCGCGTCAACCACTCCAATTTGAGCACGCATACATTGCTTGACTCCGACTGTCTCAAAGAGGAGGACCATGTGGAGTGCCAATACGAAGCTGCATCGCCAACATCCAGAGATGCCTTTGCAAGCAATGAACACCTACCGCTCACCTCAATCAACACGTTCAGCGTGCCCCAAGACATCATTCCCCGAATTGATGAAAACGAAATGTCTAAGATTGTACAGGGAGCGTACTCGGCGCAATTCGACGAGTTTATCATCATCGACTGCAGATTCTCGTACGAGTTTGAAGGCGGGCATATCAGAAATGCCATCAACATTTCGCTGACCGAGGACCTTGAGGAAAGGCTTCAGTTCGATAACGCCGGCGAGGTCAAACGACTCGTTGTATTCCACTGTGAGTTCTCGTTACTCAGAGGCCCTACGCTCGCATGTCATCTCCGCAAGTTGGACCGTATGCACAACTCAGAGCGGTACCCATACCTATCATATCCGGACATTGTTGTTCTAGAAGGTGGGTACAAAAAGTTCTACGAAGCATACCGGAGCATGTGTCATCCGCAGGCGTACATCAGCATGAAAGACAACAACCACCGCAAAAGCTGTGAGGTTGAAATGAACAAGATTCGGTTGGCGTCCAAGTTGACGCGGGCCAAGTCGTTCAACCAGTTCCAGCCTCGCAGGCCGTTGGGGTGCCACAGCCGGTCCAACTCATTAACGGCGCTTCTTTCATGTACAGAACAGCAACTCCTCAGCCCCACATCATCGGGGGCGTCGCTCCGCAAGAAACGGTCGTTGAAGATCAAAAAGAGAGACAGGAAGGATGCCCGGCAGCAAGAGGCGCGAGGCCTCTTCACGCAGTCATTGATCTCGCTCCCGTCGTACGACTTGCAGAAGTCGGAGTCGCCCGTGTCCGAGCACTTTATGATCGAAGACTTTGCGCCGCCCACGGCGTTATTCCGAGGCCACAGCAAGAGCTTTTCAAATGCGCTGATTTCAGGAAACTCGTCGCAACTGCTGCTTTACTCGGAATCGCTCAGCCCGTCGTTCTCGTCGCAGGAGTCACTTCCGGAGTCGTACTCACTGTTCCCCGAGACGCCAGACTTTTTCGAAGGCACAAACAATTCAGGCAATTTGTTTCAGCCATCGCCTCAGCCATACTCGCACGAGTCACCAATCAAAAGCACGCACACGCACAACGTGGGGTCCCCAAATAGGGTCCCCAAGGCATACTCATTTCCCAAACAGAGCCCATATGTGAGCCAGAAGCTTCCGCTCCGGCAGCAAACATCGAGACCCAGCATCTACCCCCATGCGAAGTTGACGGTGTCGTCGCCGCCCGTGAGCCTGCCTCTCACCAATGCATCGTCGTCCTTCGACACGCCTGTGTCGAGATTCTCGTCCGAGTACTGTGACTCGATCAACGAAACGCCCGTGGAGTGTTCCATTAACCTCAAGGGGTACCGGCGGCCAATGATGCCATCGGACTTGAACGAGGTTCGAGAAGAGACCGGGTTTTAATCAGTCATAATCGTCATCCAATAGTTATAGAGTAGTGGCAAGTGATAGTAGCAGCACGACAAATTACTGACACAGGGTCAGTGAGCAGTGCAAAGTCGATTGTCATCAAACGCTTAATCTGGTGAGTCCGACAGACGGTGGAGTGACTGTTCATGTAGTATCTAGAACAGTCAGAATAGAGAGAGAGAGAGAGAGAGAGAGAAGAGAGAAGAGAGAAGAGAGAGAGAAGAGAGAGAGAGAGAGAGAGAGAGAGAGAGAGAGAAGATAGATATAGTCAGTCACGCAGTGGTATAGTATAGTAGAGGTATAAGGGACGTATCAACTGTTTAAGTAGAGTAATTGATCTCTCAGAGGTCATTGGCGTAGCGTAGTTAGCGGCCTTAGTAAGCTTATGGTTTTGGTGTACATGGAGTAGGGTACAGGGTAGTAGGTTAGTATTGGTGGTACTGGGTAGTAGGTCAGTATTGGGTGGTAGGGTCAGTATTGGGTAGTAGGGTCAGTATTGGGTGGATTGGTGGATTGGTGGATTGTGGATTGGCAGGTGTAGTAGTTGTGAGACTCGGTGTTGCAGATAATTCTTAGGCGTCAACCGTCACCGCACAAACGGTCACTGCACTGGCAGTCAAGTCAGAGCCAAGAGTCTTGGCGCGGGCGGAGTTAGACGACGGCGTGTCTGGTGTCTACGTATATGCACCTGGGCGTATACCGGACTGGGTCAGCTACTGCCACTGGCACGGTCTGGCAGTCGGAAGGGAACCGACACAATGGCTAAGCCACTATGCATAGTGTAGTCCGACGCAGATCCTTCACGTGTGGTAGCAGAGTAGAGTAGTAGAGTAGTAGAGTAGTAGAGTAGAGTACTAGTACTAGTAGTAGAGTACTAGTAGTAGAGTACTAGTACTAGTAGTAGAGTACTAGAGTAGAGTACTAGAGTAGAGTACTAGTACTAGAGTAGAGTACTAGTACTAGAGTACTAGTACTAGAGTAGTAGAGTAGAGTAGTAGAGTAGTAGATTAGAGTACTAGTAGTAGAGTACTACAGTACTAGTAGTAGTGTACTAGAGTACTAGTAGTAGTGTACTAGAGTACTAGTAGTAGAGTAGAGTACTAGAGTAGAGTACTAGAGTAGAGTACTAGAGTAGAGTACTAGACTACTAGTAGTAGTGTGTAGTGTGTAGTGTAGTGTGTAGTGTAGTGTAGTGTGTAGTGTGGTTCACACCAGTCACTTCTACTAAACTTGAGTAAACTAAAGTACTCTGGGGACCAGGCAACCAAATGGCGCAAAGTTACTGTACTACCGTCTATTGTAACTGCTGAGGGATCTGTAGACTAGCACGATTGCCACGGTTAGACTAGTTGGGAGTCAGGCACGGAGTCATGTAGGATGACACCCACTCATCATTCCTGAATACGCCGAAGTACGGCAGTCGTAAAGCGGCCGGCGATGGTCAGGGAGACCACTAAAGGAGTGCCGTAGCTACTATAAAGGTCTAGATAGGCGAAGTATAAGTAGAGTGCAGCAGGTAACATCAGTGTACAGTAAAAACAATAGTATCGAGTGGTGTATTACTATAGAATATTATCCACGAGTGACTTGGTTGTAGCAACTCCAGGAATACCGCATGAAATCCGTTTAGGCTGGTGGGTGAACTTGCTATAGAAGCCCAGTGATTACTGGAGTAGAGTAGAGTAGAGTAGAGTAGTAGTAGAGCACTACAGTACTAGTAGTAGAGTAGTAGAGTAGTAGAGTAGTAGAGTACTAGTAGAGTACTAGTAGAGTACTAGTAGTAGAGTACTAGTAGAGTACTAGTAGAGTACTAGTAGAGTACTAGTAGAGTACTAGTAGAGTACTAGTAGTAGTAGTAGAGTACTAGTAGTAGTGTACTAGTAGTAGTATTAGAGTACTACAGTACTAGTAGTAGTGTACTACAGTACTAGTAGTAGTGTACTACAGTACTAGTACTAGAGTAGAGTAGTAGAGTAGAGTAGTAGAGAGGAGTAGTAGTAGAGTAGAGTAGAGTACTAGAGTACTAGTAGAGTACTAGAGTACTAGTAGAGTACTAGAGTACTAGTAGAGTACTAGAGTACTAGTAGTAGAGAGGAGTAGTAGAGTAGTAGAGTACTAGAGTACTAGAGTAGTAGAGTAGTACAGTACTAGAGTAGTAGAGTAGTACAGTACTAGAGTAGTAGAGTAGAGTAGTAGAGTAGAGTAGTAGAGTAGAGTAGTAGAGTAGAGTAATAGAGTAGTAGTAGAGTAGTAGTAGAGTAGAGTAGCTGGTAGCATACAGAACATCAGTGGCAGTGTCCAGACCGACTCTGGTTCGTGGTACACTTGCATCCTTAAAAGCTTCATCTTTACTATACTCTCGCTACAGATGACAAGATCGGGACTAACAAGGGAACACTCTCTACTACACTCGTATCAGCGCATCTTCCAGTCAATACTCTAGTACTAAATCTACGAACTCAGTACTAGATTAGTATTGTGGCGGATGCTATCGGAAACAGTCCGTACCCGTGCCGTGGAATGCCACCAAAAAGGATAGGTTCTGTAAAAGGATGATGGTTCTGTCTGGGCACCTGCATACAACCGCCCGCTCTGTGCAGGACGGATGGAGTTATTCAAGCTGACCCGTCACGCTCTTCAAATAACTGCCTCCAACCTTATCATGTCTATTCTCGTGTCTACTCTCATGTCTACTCTCGTGTCTACTCTCATGGTCTATTTTATACGTGCATTTACATCCACAGATCCATAACCAGATTATGGCACCCGCGCCCAATCTCTGCCCGGTTGCAAATCAACGAATAGGACCATACAACAGACAACAGACAACAGAGGCATCGCCATCATAGTTATCTGGCTCATAACCCGTAAGAGGATAGTCCTTTCCGCGTCGAACTTATGTGACTCCGGTTCACCATAGATCAACCACAGTGCTATGGGAACTAATGAGGGCTGTCCTGCAATAAATGCATGTCTCATTTTTGGTTCTTTAAAACCCATTTATTAATGGTTCATTAACTTGGCTCCAGACAAGTGGAGCTTGCTTTATGCCATATACGGATAACGGTCTGCAACCCATGAAGTGCCTGCTGAAGGTCGGGTTCAGACTCCATGGAGTGATGAGACTGCACAGAAACTAGACGCACTCTACTTTAACCGTGCACCGTGTACTACTGTGCACTGCTACTACAAAGTTAATTCTTGGTCGAGAGGACTTTGTAGCAAGTTTCTTTAACCGCTCCAAGGAGAGGAATCGGCAATATCTGCTTGAGTGTATTAGACACGAAGAGCCTGGGACAAGCACCACGTCAACTGTTGTGGGCAGGAGCCGTGCCGGGCCGGCCACTTGGACGAGGATCAACGCAGCAGAGCCGTACAATCCTGTTTAATCGGAAAGCGGTGACTCGGAGTCGTGCGATACTCATAACACGGGAGTACGAGGTGTGAGTACGAGGTGTGAGTACGAGGTGTGAGTACGAGGTGTGAGTACGAGGTGTGAGTACGAGGTGTGAGTACGAG
>NKZV01000991.1:0-48940 GCA_002370175.1 Metschnikowia colocasiae
TCATTGATCCTGAACTTATCGAACCCACTTCGAGCGATTCTGGTCTAGGCGATTGTTTTGCGTTTCTGGATTACAAGAGCGAACAACAAAATGAGATGGAGTGGTCCCGGATGTACGATACTGATGACCAACCTATGAGTGACAAAGAACTGGTAATATCACCGGGTAAAGCATCAGGTAAGCGGGCCAATACAATATCTATCCAAAGTACATTAAGGAAAAATTTCGGCATGATGTCATGGAGAAGGGTCACTCGGCATATGCGGCAGCGAGAGTATAACATCAAACTTCAAACTGCTTACACTTGGAAAAGAAAATGGAAGGAGGTATGTATGCAAATACAGGGGAAAGAGGAAGCCCCGAAGAAACGCGGACGTAAACCTATCTTGACAGAAGAGCACAAGTCATACTTGCAAGAATTGGTTGAGGCCGATGCAACGGTTTCTTTGCAATCTATGTTAGATAGTATCCGGCAACATTCAATAACATCAAGGTCAGCGCCGCAACATTGTATAGGTTTGTTAAAGTGTGCAAATTGAGTATCAAGCGTATTTCCAAATGATATCAAGCAGCAACGGTACGAATGGGCAAAAGACTATGAACACAAGCTCAACTTTACCAAAAACTGTCTTTATTGATGAAGCCGGCTTCAACATCAGTATGAGAGAATACGGTTGGTCCTCGGTAGGTCAGAACACACGTACCTGTAAGAGGATTAAATGTATCGTTTATAGGAGCGATATCTGCTCAGGGATGTGTCAGTTTGACAGCCCACTAAGCCCGTACCAACAAGAGGAAAAAATCCCTAAAACCCTTACATCCCTAAGTACCACTGCCATTTCTACGCGTTCGTGAAATCAGTTATAGATCAAATAGTCTTCTGATGAACTCGGTGAATTGAAGTACTTGGTTCTCGATAATGCTGCCATTCACAAGCGCCGTGATCTCCAATTATTGGTTGCCCTGAGCAACTTAGAGCTTGTCTTTTTGCCCCTTACTCTCCTTGCTTGAATGCAATTGAAGAATGGGCCGTTTGTAAGTCCAAGGTCAAGAGGTCTAGGTTAGAAAAGAAAAGTTGACGCCTGCAATTCGACAATCTACAGAACAAGTCCTCAAAGTTATCAAGGGTTCTGCAGGCACGCTGGAGAGTATGTTAAGGCTTGCTTAGAGCGTCAATTCTAATTGTTAAGAAAATATGCTACTTTACGACAAAACAAAAAGCAAAAAAAATAGAAAATGAAAAATAGATAAAAAAGAGGAAAAAAAGAAAAAAGAAAAAAAAAGGGGCGGTGGTTGGATTACTTCGATTTTTCGTATTAATTTACGGAAAATAGTTTGAAGAATTTCGATGACACCATTTGGTTTGAAAGACTGTGCGAAGGGGTACGAAACTTTTTGAATTATTGGTTTGTTTAATTTTGCTAGTGTGGTTTGAATCGTTTTGTCGCGCTGGTTCGAACCATTTTGTCTTCTTGGTTCGAACCATTTTGTCGCGCTGGTTCGAATAGTTTAGAAAAACACTGTATGTACTACATTGGGAGTCTTGCAGTACCAATCAAGGGTCAAAACGGACGGAACTGGACTGGTTTCCTTGTTATCCTGTATACAACAACTTGTTAGGGGTTATGTAATCATTCATACATTGGTTTGTTTAATTTGCTAGTGGTTTGTTTAATTTGCTAGTGGTTTGTTTAATTTGCTAGTGTGGTTCGAAACATTTTGTCTTGGTTCGAAACATTTTGTCGTTGAACCATTTTGTCGCGCTGGTTCGATTAGTTTTGAAAAACACTGTAACGATGACTTCAAGAGTCACTCAGTATACAGGACCCGCTACCTGAACTAGGACACACCTATCCAGCACCCAATGGTGCACCTTTACAGAAGTGTGCAGGTCTCTATACGGTACAGTGGTGAGTGGTTAGAAATAGATCATTGTTTTGGTGGGTGTGGTGTATGGATTGTGTGTGGATGGTGGATTGTGTGGATGGTGGATTGTGTGTGGATGGTGGGGTTAGTCGGGCCAGCCCCAGATATACGCGGCGAAGGCCCGAAATCGCTTTCGTTGTTTCACGTGCATATGGAACTCCACTGGAGGCAATGCCCGAAAATGGGCTTCCCGTTGCAGAACGCGCGATTTTTGCGTCGTCTGCATGCTGCGCTCGGATTTCCAGAGATAATTTTTTCACGCACGTCACCATGCACGATGCCCTCTATATGCAGACCCGGCTGATTATCTGCCTGCATCTCCAAGCAGAGTTTCACACCGTCACCAGCGCCCACAGCGCCATTGTGGAGCTGCGGGCCATAATTTTGGGTTTGTTCGAGCCGCGTGCGGCTCAGCTATTCATTCATACCAATGTCAGTGACATTTCCGTGCGCCGGCGGCCTGCTAATTGGCTGATGGCCGGAGATTTGAAAGATAACCAGGTTTTACACTTTTGACGTGCCAAGACATGCACGCACGCCGCGCGCGTCCTGCAGACACCCGCGCGCGGCCCGCTGATTGGCTCTCTGCCAACCAGTCACAGCGTTGAAGGCCCATCAAATCCAGATCGGAGAACACCCCACCACGAACACCGGGCCGGCGTTCGGTGGGCAGGTGGGGCTGGTGCACGGGTGTATGGGACCCACCCCCTCCCGGGCTCTGCACCTTGGCTGCTGGAGCTCTGCCCTCGGGTGTGCACCCGTCCCCCAGAATGGCCCGTTCGGCTTATTGTTCCCTTGTGAGTGGCTCTCTTCACCTGCAATGCTCACACACGCCGTGCAGGGCTCGCCTGGTTAGTGCGCACATGCATAACGCCTAACCACATTCCACCATATATAGAGGCCCATCCCCCGAGAGATCCACCACTGTATTCTGCAAGTCCAGGCTTTTTTACCCTTAATCTGCACGTCCAGTGGTTCTACCGTAATCTGCACGTCCAGTCGTAAGCTAGTCTTCCCTCGGACCTTTCTTAGCAGCAAACACCAATATGGTCAACGTCTTCAACGTTCAGATTTTCTTCGTCGTTTTCAGAGAGTCCTTGGAGGCCGTGGTGGTGGTGTCGGTGCTCTTGGCGTTTTTGAAGCAGGGTCTCTGTGGCAAACAGGATGACCCCGTCACCTACAAGCGGTTACGAAAGCAGGTGTGGCTAGGCTCGATAGCGGGGGTGGTGCTATGTTTGATTTTGGGATGTGCGTTCATCGGAGCCTTCTACTCGCTCAAAAACGATATCTGGTCCAAGTCCGAGGACATCTGGGAGGGTGTGTTCTGTATCATTGCCACGGTGTTGATCACGTTCATGGGTCTTGCCATGTTGAGAATCAACAAGATGAAGGAGAAGTGGAGAATCAAGTTGGCCCAGGCCTTGATCAAGAAGCCCAAGAACACCAAGTTGGGCATTGGCCACTACACCAAGAAGTACTCCATGTTCATCTTGCCCTTCATCACGTGCTTGAGAGAAGGCTTGGAGGCGGTTGTTTTCGTGGGAGGCGTTGGTTTGTCGTCGCCTGCATCCAGTTTCCCCATCCCCGTGATCACGGGCTTGATTGCCGGAATCTTGGTGGGTGTGATTCTCTACTACGGAGGCTCCACGATGTCCTTGCAGATCTTCTTGGTCATCTCCACCTGCATCTTGTACCTTATCTCCGCCGGGTTGTTCTCCAGAGGTATCTGGTACTTCGAGACCTACACCTACAACAAGCAGACCGGAGGTGATGCTTCCGAGAACGGCTCTGGCCCGGGTACCTACGACATCGCCAAGTCCGTGTGGCACGTCAACTGCTGCAACCCCGAGATCGACAACGGATGGGATGTGTTCAACGCTCTTTTGGGCTGGCAAAACTCCGCCACCTACGGCTCCGTCATCTCCTACAACATCTACTGGATCTTCATTGTGGTCACGGTGTCTTTGATGTGGTACGAGGAGAGACATGGCCACTTGCCGGGAATGAAGAACATGACCATCAACAAGTTGAACCCTATGTACTACATCAAGGGTAAGAAGAAGAACGAGTTGACCAAGGAGCAACAAGAGGAGTTGTTCGAGAAGGTCAGGCGGGAGAAGTTGGGCGCTGCTGCCGAGGTGTCTTCCGACTCCATCAGCAACAAGGACGCCGCTGTGCCTGAAACTGAGAAGGTAGTTGCTGACGCCGAGAAGGTGTCTGCATAGGTCTGCGTTAGCAGGCGTTCTCCAGAACCAGAACCATTAACTTGGTATACACACACACACACTGGTTCTGGATTTTTATACTAGGTCGAGCCGTTTGGGTATTGGGTAATATAATAATCAAGGTCAACATGTAGACAATGAGACGACAATGAGACGACAATGAGACAGGACAAGAAAAAGACAAGAAAAAGACAAAAAGATGAGACAATAGACAATGGTGTGCAAAGTACAACGCAGCTCAACCCTGCTTTGTCCTTGAGTTGTACCTTGGCAAAGCTTACTGAAGCTTACTGAAGCTTACTGAAGCTTACTGAAGCTTACTGAAGCTTACTGAAGCTTACTGAAGCTTATTGTAGAGTTTCCTTGGAGAGCTACGGTGCAGTTTCTGGTGATTATGGAGGCCCAGCGATGTGCGTCTGCAGGACGGCCCTCGGTGGTCACGTGACTGGCCCTTAGGCCTTTGTATTTCCCTACACACAAGGAATTTGGGGTTTTGCGAAAGATATGGGTGACTTGGCGCTAGGAAGCGTTCATTTCCGTAGCAACTTTTGCGATACATGTTTTGACGAACCGGATGAAACGGCCTGAGTCAATCGGTCGGAACTGGATATAAGCCCCGGAAATGGGCAAGTCACGTGCTTCTCACGTGCCCTCGCTATACACCGGAACATACGGGCCCCGATCCAGCCACAAAACTTACTGGTTGATCTCCCCGAAACGTGTGCCTTCTTCGGTGTACATTATGCCGCAGATCAAAAGTACTCTTATATGCACAGAGCCACAAATGTTACTTGACTCAAGGATCGTCTAAATTGTGGCCTATAAATCAGTATTGGGCACCTTGCGTTCATAATATTAGTCTCTGCATAAACTCTACGCAAGAGTCTCCACCTGTGGAGCTTCGTCACGTGGCAACCACGAACAGGTTATCTCACATACCGTGATCATAGCGGAGGTCTACAGACTAGATCTGATACTCACGGTATATCTGAAAATCATTTGCCACTCCAAACGTGGCAACCGGAGTAGTTGCCAACATCCCGAGCACTGGCGCCACATGCAGGAAGGATGGCCTGTGAGCGCACTCCACAGTTCGCACAGCAATCGCCCCTCGCCACTGGGTATATAAGGCCGTGCCCCCAGCACCCAACGTCTCAATCCCACTTTTCTTTGCAGTTCTTTTTCTAAACGTATCTCTACAGTTTATAAATCCCTTGTTACTCCCCAAAACTACTAAATGACCTCTGTTTTCGTTTCCGGTGCCACTGGGTTTATCGCTCAGCACGTGGTTGTTGAGCTCCTCAAGCATGGCTACAAAGTGGTAGGGTCCGTGCGGTCCAAGGAGAAAGGTGAGAATCTCGCCAAGTTGTTGAACAACGACACCTTTTCTTACGAGGTGGTCAAGGACGTCGGGGAGAAGGGCGCCTTTGACGAGGCCTTGAAGAAGCACCCCGAGGTGCAGGTTTTCTTGCACACTGCGTCTCCCTTCCACTACAACGTCAAGGATGTGGAGAAGGACCTTCTCTTTCCTGCCATTGAGGGCACCAAAAACGCGTTGCAGGCCATCAAGGACTTCGGGCCCCAAATCAACAATGTAGTGGTGACATCGTCTTTTGCAGCCATTGGCGACTCCAGCCGTGCCAACGACCCCACGTACACCAATACCGAGGAGTCGTGGAACGGCATCACGTGGGAAGAAGCCAAGGAAAACAGTTTCAACGGCTACAGAGCGTCCAAGACCTTTGCGGAGAGAGCCGCGTGGGACTTTGTGGCCAAGGAGAAACCCAACTTTAAGATCAATTACGTCAATCCGGTGTTTGTGTTTGGGCCGCAGGCGTTTGAGGTCAAGGACGAGTTGAACACTTCGTCGGAAATCTTGAACAAGTACTTGCAGTTGACGCCGGCCTCGGAAGTCCCCTCCACGCTGGGAAGCTTTGTCGATGTGCGGGACGTGGCACGTGCGCACTTGATTGCGTTTGAAAAGGGCCTCTCCAACCAGAGATTGTTGTTGTACGCCGGCCGCTTCACTGGCCAGGATATCCTTGATATCTTGAACGGCGGGCTCCTCAAGGGCAAGTTGCCAATTGGCGAGCCGCACTCGGGGGCCAAGGCGTTTGAGCAGTCGAGCAAAATCGATAATTCCAAGACCAAAAAGATCCTTGGTTTTGAATTGATTGGGTTGAAGCAAACCGTCGAGGACTCCATCTCGCAGATCCTCGAAGCCCGTAAAAAGTGAGACCGGCAGAGCGTCGAGACGACAATGACGCAGGACAGATCACACGGATGAAATGGGTTAGGGAAGAACGATTTAAGATACTGATCCACGTTTGAGACATACGTTGGCTACTCAGTTTTCGTTCTTCAGCTTGCTTGAAACTATTCCGTGCTTCCTCTATAGATAATACAGTCTAGAGTATTAGACCTTCGAGGTGAAAGTGTAGTGAGTACGTGGTCAGTAGTCGAGAATAAGTAGAGAATATAATAAGTATAGAATAGAAAAGCAATACAGCAGTACAGAGTGGTATCAGCAGTACAGAGTGGTATCAGCAGTACAGAGTGGTATCAGCAGTACAGATGTGTGGTAGTATGAGATGTGCAAGAGTAGGTCACGGTAGTTCCGTATATGCAGTACAGAGTCCATCGTAAATCGTAGAAATGGGTCCAGAAAGTGCATGAACGTAATGGAGTTTCAGGAAGTCCTAGAAGGGCTCTTGAGACAGTACTAGTACAGCCATGGAGCATAAAATGGACAGTGGAGACCCAGGAAGTGATAGAGGAGCTAGAGATCCGTCAGCGTTCAATCACTGTAGAGTGCTAGTCTAGGGAGTACTAACTATAGAGGGTCCTAAAAGTGTAGAGGACCGTAGTTCCACACTGAGTATGTGATACAGATTATCTAGGGTATGAAAAGAGTACTATTGAGGCCCAGAGCATAGACTGAATAGACTAAGTGCTTAGACTAAGTGCTTAGACTGAAGAGACTAAGTGCTTAGACTGAAGAGACTAAGTGCTTAGACTGAAGAGACTAAGTGCTTAGACTGAAGAGACTAAGTGCTTAGACTGAAGAGACTAAGTGCTTAGACTGAAGAGACTAAGTGCTTAGACTGAAGAGACTAAGTGCTTAGACTGAAGAGACTAAGTGCTTAGACTGAAGAGACTAAGTGCTTAGACTGAAGAGACTAAGTGCTTAGACTGAAGAGACTAAGTGCTTAGACTGAAGAGACTAAGTGCTTAGACTGAAGAGACTAAGTGCTTAGACTGAAGAGACTAAGTGCTTAGACTGAAGAGACTAAGTGCTTAGACTGAAGAGACTAAGTGCTTAGACTGAAGAGACTAAGTGCTTAGACTGAAGAGACTAAGTGCTTAGACTGAAGAGACTAAGTGCTTAGACTGAAGAGACTAAGTGCTTAGACTGAAGAGACTAAGTGCTTAGACTGAAGAGACTAAGTGCTTAGACTGAAGAGACTAAGTGCTTAGACTGAAGAGACTAAGTGCTTAGACTGAAGAGACTAAGTGCTTAGACTGAAGAGACTAAGTGCTTAGACTGAAGAGACTAAGTGCTTAGACTGAAGAGACTAAGTGCTTAGACTGAAGAGACTAAGTGCTTAGACTGAAGAGACTAAGTGCTTAGACTGAAGAGACTAAGTGCTTAGACTGAAGAGACTAAGTGCTTAGACTGAAGAGACTAAGTGCTTAGACTGAAGAGACTAAGTGCTTAGACTGAAGAGACTAAGTGCTTAGACTGAAGAGCATAGACTAGGCTTACTCACACATCCGCGCACCGTACTAGAAAGCAAGTCCATGTTCGGCTGTACCAACCAAGTCAAACTCTAAAATCCGTGTCCATGTGCTTATTCTCAACTCTATCCACTAATCCATGGTGACTCCCAGACATTCCCTTTCCCTCAATACTACTGAGTGAGTGGGCTGGCAGACGGCGCATCGGTTCGCATTAATCCACCGCACTGCGTAATCACGCCTAAAGTGTAAGCATGACCAGATGTGCACCACCATTCTAGCCATGTCTAATATTGTCTTACTGTGAGTCTTTCAGGAAATTCACACCGGCGATCCCCGCCGTCTCATGCACTTGAAGCAGCATGGAAGAGTATCTGCGAGACTAGTCCCGCAGTCAATGTAATACTACTAGACTAGACTATTAGACTAATGCTATTAGACTAGACTACTAGACTAGACTACTAGACTAATACTACTAGACTAATACTATTATGTTCCGGGCAGGATAATACCTGATGCCTGATCTTTCTTCTTTTGTTCCTGACTGTCACAATTTAATATACTATTGCATTGTTCACACTATTGACACTATTGACACTATTGACACTATTGACTACATTGTTCACTACAATATTGACTACACTATTGACTACAATATTGACTACACTATTCACTACACTATTCACTACACTATTCACTATTACACTTCCTATTACTTCCTATTACTTCCTATTACTTACTATTACTTCCTATTCACTCGTTAGATTCTCTCCGTACTTAAAAAGATCGTTGATCGCAAGCTGTAGAACCCGTGCATTTTAGTTCGAGTTTGATGGTAGAAACTGGTTGGTTAGTGTTTTGCTCATAGAAGTACAGCATAGCAGTACAGCATTAGACCTAGAGTAGAGCGTAGTAGAGACACTTCAAACCAGGGAATACTAGGAGTACTACAGGGAATACTAGGAGTACTACAGGGAATACTAGGAGTACTGCAGGGAATACTAGGAGTACACAGAATATAGACGAGAGAGTACTAAGCACTATAACGAAGAAATTCATCCCTAGAGTTGATAGTGTCATTGGGTCGACTAATGCGACTAGTCATACTAGACCCTAAAATGTAACTTGCGAGCTTGTATGCCATAGAGGTGCAGATACTGAACACATGCGAGCATGCACTCTAAGCACACCAGAGAAAGAGTACGTCAAGGCCCCAAGGGCTCACGGGACTAAGCTGAAACACAGAAAAGGGCCAGTCCACACAGAAAAGGGCCAGTCCCGGGTCCCGTATAAAATCCCTGATGCGCCCGAATCTGGCTGATCATAAGACTGGTTAGGTCGGATTAGATAGAAGACGGCGAATCCTACGTCTTGTATTCGAACATACGTTTGATAAGACCTTAGTTGCACAGTACAAGCACCTGACCCTCAAAGTTCGGTAGCGCCGCTTCAAATCCTCAAACAATAAACGCTTCAAACAATAAAAGCTCCAATGATAATCAATACCGTGTGCCGACTGGAAGTGTCCAGTCTAATGAAGTGTTAGCTATCGCGCATTCGGGTGTTCGGCCACAGGACGTGCACTGGGATCACTTGGTCTGAGATCACGTCTGAGATCGCTTGGTCTGAGATCGCTTGGTCTGAGATCGCTTGGTCTGAGATCGCTTGGTCTGAAGAGGCTCACCAGACTCAGGAGTCACGACAGTCCAAGGTGGCTCCAGGCATGACGTTTCCGAATCAAGCCATAGGAAGACGAGCAGCCCCTGTGTCACGGCCCCAAAGAGCGAGGTTGCGGACCCCGACCTGGAAAGAACGGGGCAGACAGGGCCGCTCGCTGGACAGCCGTGCAAAGGAATCGAAAGATCACACTGGGACTTGCACCAGTCGAAGAATCAGTGAGTCTTACGCTTCGAGATCTTCGAAATGACCTTAATGAGAGCACCCGACTAAACTCGCTGGAGGATGGTTTGCGGAGGGCCTGGCTACAACCAGTCGCTCTGGTCCATGATGATTCCTAATTGAGGTACTCAGCACCCCAACTCGCATAAGGCCGTGTTACTTGGGTGTTGACACCGGCTTGATCCAGATTTATCTAGTCGGACGCCTACACTTCGAAAAAGCTAAGTGACGAATGGTGACCGAGATTACACCAATGGATTGTATCAATGATATCAGTGGATTGTATCAATGATATCAATGCTATCTATCAATGGAATGGCCCGCTTCAAACAATGGGGGTTCTGCCCACTCGTACAAGCCTTTTCCACTTCCCAGAAAACTGTCAAGGATGTACGCAACGGTCAGGGTAACCGAAACCAGGCTAAGAAAACGATCGGACCCATGAGAACAAAACGGCCAGCACGGACCCAACAATCTTAGAGATGAGGATAGTATAGAGATGAACATAGACTGGTGCAATGTCTTACAGACTATGGAAACAGGGACCGGGCTCGATACAGTAGAGAGTAGAGTCCATGCAGAGCCTAGCGAGGTGTACGTAGGAAATAAGAGCGATAGGCACAATCCTGGTACAGGTAGTTCTAGTATAGTGTAGAGTACTCAAAGAACACTGGAGACTACTTTGGGCTATTACACTACTAGTAAATTACACTACGCTCATGGGCCGACCAAGGCGGAATCAGACTCAATCAAACCCATATTACCAGGTGAAACCCACTGGAACCATTGGCCAAATCTTAGGAAAGAACCCTCACAACAATGAACTTTGGAGCTTACCCTCGCATGTCGTGAGTAAGACCACTGGAGTCCTACTTGAGGAGCCATTGAAAACATTCCTATAAATACTAAACTTTATCAAGACTCTAGCACATAACTAGCTATAAATACTAAACTGTATAAAGAATCCAGCATAGTACTAGCGAGTGTACTCCTACTAAAGACTACAGAGTAATCTAGTATAGAGATAGAGACTAAGACTACAGTGCTAATCGATCGTCAAATGGGTAGGCAAAGACCGCCACCATCTAGTATCTGGTTTCCGACGTTTCATCAGACCAACGGAACTCATTACAGTTTTATGAGGTCAATGATAGACGTCAATACACTTTCAAGAAATGCGAGAGATGAGGTAGTTTCACTTTTCAACCATCTCCGGGCCGTAGTGCCTAGCGATACAAGAACGCCAATATGTTGAACTGCGAAGTAGCCGGAAACAATCATATGTAGCTCCCGGGACTCGAGCAGCTTGAAGTCCATGACCAAGTACCCTAACGCTTGAGAAGTGCGTACACTTGGTATCGGTCCAGCGCTACGCATCGGGGGTCTAACATAATAGACTAATGGACTATAATAGTAGACTAATAGACTAATGGCTATAATAGTAGACTAATAGACTAATGGACTATAATGGACTATAATAGTAGACTGTAATAGTAGTAGACTATATTAGTAGTAGAATATATAAGTAGTAGACTATATTACTAGTAATGGTGATAGGCTACAACAGTAGTAGTGTTAGTAGTAAAGAGTAGCCAATGACAGTAGAGTAGTAGAGTAGTAGAGCAGTAGACTATAATAGTAGTGGAAGACTCTGATATTAGTAGTAGAAAGAGTGTTAGTAGACTCTGATATTAGTAGAGTAGTGGTAAGTAGACTATATTAGTAGTAGAGTGGTAGAAGTAGAAGATGATAGTAGTAGAGTGGTAGAAGTAGAAGATGATAGTAGTAGAGTAAATAGTATTAGTGGACTATAATACTAGCAATAGTAATAGGCTATAACAGTAGTAGAGTAAAGAGTAAAGAGATCCCGGCTCGGGGACCCACCGAGTATAGATGGCTCAATGACATTTGACGGAGTCTCGTAGTCGAAATGCTGCAGCGTCATGGATGAAGTCCTTGAAACGGGAACTGGCTTCGTAAATGATGAGAGCCGCGCCAAGTAAACCGTCTCAATTCCACCACAAGTCTTGTAGTTTTTGTATTCTCAAACTTCCAATATGCAAACGAATCTGTTACTTTATGAACACTTACAAAGGTAGAGCTTTTAGTGGCCAAGTTTGGCAAGAACTGGCGAAGGGGAAGCCGAACGTAGTGCCAGATTCACTAGAAAGCACAAGAGACGTAAAAGAGACAAAAATGACACCACAAAAAGTATTAGTTCTTCTAGACAGACGGGGCCATGGAAGTCGGAATCCGCTAAGGAGTGTGTAGCACGTGCGATTAACTAGCCCTAAACGGCGATAAGCATGATGCTTACACTCTACCTCAGAGTAAACAGAGTACAGAGTACAGAGTACAGAGTATAGAGTACAGAGTACAGAATACAGAATACAGAATACAGAATACAGAATACAGAGTACAGAGTACAGAGTAATACAGAGTAATACAGAGTAATACAGAGTAATACAGAGTAATACAGAGTAATACAGAGTAATACAGAGTAATACAGAGTAATCACTATAGATAACTATAGACTAGTAGAGATAGAATACTAGTATAAATAGAGATAGTAGAGATACAATACTAGTATAGATAGAGATAGTAGAGATATTTTAGACTACTAGGCATAGTACTACCACAAACAGTATACTAGTAGAGATAGAAAAGTCGATAGAATAGACTAGAAGAGATAGTAGATTTATTAGAGAGTACGATATAGTATACTGGTGTCGATAGAGATAGTATACCAGTACAGACTAGTAAAATACTAGTAGATGTAGACTAGTAGATAGTACTAATAGAGACAATATACTAGTAGAAATAGCTAGTATAGACTAGTAGAGTACTAGTATAGACTAGTAGAGTACTAGTATAGACTAGTAGAGTACTAGTATAGACTAGTAGAGTACTAGTATAGACTAGTAGAGTACTAGTATAGACTAGTAGAGTACTAGTATAGACTAGTAGAGTACTAGTATAGACTAGTAGAGTACTAGTATAGACTAGTAGAGTACTAGTATAGACTAGTAGAGTACTAGTATAGACTAGTAGAGTACTAGTATAGACTAGTAGAGTACTAGTATAGACTAGTAGAGTACTAGTATAGACTAGTAGAGTACTAGTATAGACTAGTAGAGTACTAGTATAGACTAGTAGAGTACTAGTATAGACTAGTAGAGTACTAGTATAGACTAGTAGAGTACTAGTATAGACTAGTAGAGTACTAGTATAGACTAGTAGAGTACTAGTATAGACTAGTAGAGTACTAGTATAGACTAGTAGAGTACTAGTATAGACTAGTAGAGTACTAGTATAGACTAGTAGAGTACTAGTATAGACTAGTAGAGTACTAGTATAGACTAGTAGAGTACTAGTATAGACTAGTAGAGTACTAGTATAGACTAGTAGAGTACTAGTATAGACTAGTAGAGTACTAGTATAGACTAGTAGAGTACTAGTATAAACTGGTAGAGCACTAGTATAGACTAGTAGAGTACTAGTATAGACTGGTAGAGCACTAGTACAGACTAGTAGAGTACCTGAACTGGCCGATGGACACATCAGCACTGCGTGCAGCCTGCATTCCCTCCATTCCACTGATTCCTACACCCACATGTGCGGCTTGGATCATCGATACATCATTTGCTCCTTCTCCGATAGCCAAGAGCTTCTTGCGCTTGACCATTTTCACCACTAACGCTTGTCGCTAGGTCAATGAAAATACCTTCGAGATCTGGCTCAAGCGCAAAGCCAAGCGAGTGACCTTCGATGATGAGCGCCAAACACGAGTCCAAGACAGACTCGTTGGCCTGACTCTGATGCTCATAGATGGCCTCCAACTTCTCCTGCAAGTTCTGTTTGGTATCTGCTTTTGTTTCCTGATGATCAAGATTCATGTCCTCCGCCAAGAGCTCACAAGACATACCAATGTTAATGGCGGTTTTTTGTCTGTCACCAGTAACACGCAGACCTTGATTGCAGCGTTTTGAAGCGGGTGGATGGTCTCGGGAACTCCATCCTGGAGCTTATCCTCAAAAAGAAACAAGTTGACCTCGATTCTGCAACTGCATCCATCTGGTCACTTCTGTCCTCAAGCGACGTTGCTTCGTAATACTTCTTGCCCAAACTGCATATTCTTCGGCGCCAATGATTCGTGACGCAATACACAAGGTCCGCAATGCCTCCGAAGCAAACTCCTCCAAATGCTTGATGGTATTGACAAACGGTTGGCTTTCCAGCTGGGACAACCGCTCCAAAATCACGTTACCGGCACCTTTGCAAAATAACCAGATCACTCCATCGGGGCATCGGAAAATGGCCGACATTCTTTCTGGTCGAGTAAAATTCAGTGTTCCAGGTTCATAGCTGGAGTCCTGATTATCGATGTCAGTGTGGATGGTCACGTTTTCTATGAAGAATTTGTAACCCAATCCGCTGCTCCTTGCACCAAGGCACCTTCGTCAGGCGAGGCCGCTTGGTATTTGATAGTGTTTGTTGCCTCGTTCAACTCGGGAATCACAGTATGGCACGTACTCAACAAGACAAACTCATTGACGATGGCCGACTGCAGAGAGCTGTTATCGCCAAGGTGGTTTTGAAGATCAGCGAAGCTGTCGAGCCCATTTCCACACCATCTCATTTGGCATGGCCGTCCTCGGGGATTTCCTCGATGTAGCACTTCCCTCCGATGGTGCAGCACTTGAACTCCAAGACATTGCGTGAGTGTACCGGTGGAGAAAATATACTCAATCTGCCCCAACTCCTCAACAAGCGACGATGTAGGGACACCAGTAGGCGTGGCGGACTGGGCATGATACAGTCCAAGTCACTTCCGATCATGTATGCCTGGTAGTACTTGATCTCAACAACAAACAAGAAATCGGCACCAAGTTGGAGAACAAATCCAGTAGTATAGACTGGTGAGAGTACTAGACTAGTAGAGAGTACTAGACTAGTAGAGATGGAATACAGTAGGTAGAGTACTAGTAGAGAAAGATACCAGTAGAGAGGTATAGAGTACTAGTAGAGACAACATAGAGTATTAGTATAGAAAGTATTGTACTAGTAGATGGTAGAGTAGATAGAGAGATAGAGATGGTAGTGTTTTCTGCAGTCTCGATGCGAAAATTATCACCTCATCATGAACCAACACTTGCAAGAGATCCACCACTATGGCCCCGTGACTGCATTGAAGTTGCTCTCGTCGGGGTCGGTGCTTGCAGGCTACGGCCCTCAGTTGAGGCTCTTTCAGCGCAGCCCAAGCGGGCTCTCGGAGGTGTGGAGAAGGCAGGTGTTCAAGCGCAACAAAATCCACAGCATCACGGTGTCCAGCGACGAAAAATACTTGGCCTTGGCGGGCGGGCGCTCCTTCTGCATCGCCGACCTCCAATGCTTGGAAAAGTCCTCGTTTGTCGAGAAGGGCATCAACGAGTGGATCGTCGCCTCGGAGTTCCTGCACACAGCCCCGGGCCTAGAGCTTCTCCTTCTTAATTCCCACAACGAGGTGCTTCGGGTCCAGGTGGGCGCTGCCTCGGGCGGTGTTTCAGAGAGTGGCCAGAGCAGCCATGGCAAAGAAAGATCCGGCGCCTACTGCGTGCAGGACAAGGTCCATTGTGGAGAAAAGTCCATTTTGTACAGCGGAACCATCCAGAAATGCCCCAACGGCACGGTTCTCGTGGCCGCAGGCACCGTCATGAACGGAGTGCTCGTGTGGGACCTTGAGAAACGGCGTGTTGTGTACAACTTGACCGACCACGAAGGGTCGATCTTCCAGGCCAAAATCGACCCGCTGGGGAAATACCTCGTCACGTGCTCCGACGACCGCTCCATCAAACTCTATGCTTTGGACTCGGGCCGGCTCTTGGCCACGGGCTGGGGCCACGGCTCGCGCATCTGGTCGCTTTCCTTCGGCCTGCTGGCCGAACACTTGCCCGTGGAGATCTTTAGTACCGGCGAAGACTGTACGGCCCGGTACTGGCGGTATGCAGGAACGCCGACCTTGGAGCAGGTGGTGTGCTTTCCGAATTGCCATGAGGGCAAGCACATTTGGAGCGGCGATGCGAGTGTGGGCGGCGATGGGGTGTTTGTTACCGGCGGAGCCGATGGCAAGGTCCGCTTGTTGAACCTGGACCGGGCGTGCCGCCGGCCGGGGCTCCTAACCCTCTCCCTGATCGAGGCCTTTACGCCACTGCCAAACGAGTGCATCAAGCAATTTGCCGAGGTGGCCATCCCCGGCGGCTTCTTCATTGTCTCCTCGTTGGGCAGCTGTTTCTTCCACTCCTCCCTGTGTGGCTGGCAGCCGGTGGACTTGGGTGTGCATACAGCCGAGTTTTCCACCGCCATAGCCAAGTCTTTTTACAGCGCCAATACGGTGAAGCTCTTTTCGAAAGTGGGCGGCATTTTGAGCTTGCACTTTGTGGAGTCCAAAAGTCTGTCCTCCATGAGTCTGTCCTCCATGAGTCTGTCCGCAATGAGTCTGTCCCACACAAAGCACCAAAGAAGCGGAAAAATCGCCATTTCCCACACTTACCAACCAAGCGTGCATGCCGACCAAGAACCAATCAACCAAAAAGCCATCAGCAAAATCATCAACGTGTTGACCGCATACATGCCCTCCGGGGCAGTGGCACTTCTAGTGGATGCAAACCGAAGTCAGCCGTTCCTCCTTAAGACATTCGACTTTGACAGTATGCAGACACAGACCACGGCGTTGGAGAAGCCCGACCCCAGGGTGTTCATCCCCACCTTTATCCACTTCGATGTGCACACCAACTGGCTTTTCGTGGGCTCTCGGCACGGGAACCTTGCCATGTACGACATGGCGCAGCACGTGTCGCAACCACGAGTGTTTTGGAAAATCTGCCCGGGCGACACCATCACGTCCATCAGCCACGTGCAGTCCAAGCCGGACGAGTTCACCGGGCTCTTCACCATTCGGGACGGAGTGTATATGATCATCAGGTTCGGGCAGGACCGGGATCCCGTTGTTCTTTTGCAGAACAAATTCCCCCGCGGGAGTCTTGAGGGCGGTCTTTTGCGCAACAACGAGATCCTTCTCTACGGGTTCCGGTCGTCGTCGTTCTTTGTGTGGAATGAAACGAAACAAATGGAGGTGGCCCAGGTCTTCTGTGCAGGAGCACACCGGGAATGGCGGTTCGTGCACACCGGCCACGGGCTGTGGTTCAACTTCCTCAGCAAAAGCGGCTTGAACACACGAGACATCGACTGCAGCTCGTATTTGGTCTCGCCAGGTACCCACGGGCGGGAGATCCGGTCCATTGCGTTGTATCCAGGAGCGGAGTCCGAGAGTCTCATTGCTACGGCATCCGAAGATGCTACGGTCAAGTTCGGCACCGTTTCCAAAACAGGCGTCGTGCAGTACTCGTTGACCATGCGCAACCACGTGTCGGGGCTCCAGAAAGTGGCCTTCTTGAATGCGAAGCACGCCATCTCGTCGGCTGCGAACGAAGAGTTGCTTCTCTGGCGCATCACGGCCGATTCGCCCGGGATTGCCGTGACCGAAGAGGCCCGGCTCGAGGTGCAGGACGAAACGCCGGATCTCCGGGTCATGGACTTTGCCACAGTGGAGCACGAGTCGGGGTTCTTCCTTGTGGCGATCTACTCGAACTCACACATCAAGTTGTTCAACTATAACGGGCAGTTCGAGCTCGTGGCGCACGACGTGTACTCCACGGTGTGTCTTTTGAATGTGATGCTATTGCCGTTCGAAGGCTCGCATTACATGGTGGTCGGAGCCACCGATGGGCACTTGACAGTATGGCAATTGGGCGCCGACACCTTCCGCAACGGGAAAGGGTTCGGCGCGCCGCTCATCAGCCAGCAGCTCCACCAGAGCGGCATCAAGGCCATGCATGCGGAGAGAATCTCGGCCGGGTTCCGGATCATCACGGGCGGAGACGACAACTCGCTTGTTTCGTGCACGCTCGACTTGGCCAATGGAGCCACGCTCCGCGCCGACGGATTTGTGGAAAAGGCCGCGTCGGCCACCATCACCGGAATTGCTCCGTTGGGCGCCGGCCACGTGCTTGTGACGTCCGTGGACCAAATGGTGCGGGTGTGGGCCCATGGGGAGGACTTGAAGTGTGTTTCCGAGTGCTACACCACGGTGGCTGACACGGGGTGCTGTGCCACGATGGACGTGGGCGGACGCCATTTGGGCGTGGTTGGGGGGGCAGGGCTCAGTGTTTTTGCATGGCCACTAACCACCGCAGACAAGTCTTAGATCCATGAACGAACCAGAGCCGAAGGTAGACAGAAAGATAGACATCAGAAGGTACATCAGCAGCTCTTTGCAATGATAAAGCGAACAGTGGTCAAGTGCCGAACCGTGACCAAGTGGCTTAGAGGTCCATAAGAGTACAAGTTCGTATGGCAATGGAGATAAAGCATTGATCTAACAATTTATCGGGCACGGCGGAGACGCCCCTCAGTATGGAAAGGAACAGTCTGAGTCTGGCTTGCGGCTTGCTTGTATTAGCTCAGATAGTTAATGTGCAGACGCTTTCATAGTCTGTGAGCCTAGATCTTTGTAGTTTCTAATAGTGCAGATGTTCAAGACTCCTTCTATTGCAGATTCTTTAGTCAGCTTCTATACTTGAGAAGCTCCAGGTACAAGGTGCGGAATATTTAGGCCATCAGATAAGGCAGAGCCTTTTTCTATACACAGAAGCTTCCTTGAACACATCAAAGGTGAATAACTAATCAGGTACTGCCACCACAACTCTAACTGTTTTCATGTTCTTTACAGTCAGGTGTACATTCTTTACGGTCAGGTTTACATGTTCTTTACAGTCAGGTTTACATGTTCTTTACAATCAGGTTTACATGTTCTTTACGGTGTCTGTGGAAACTTCGAGAATGTGGAGGTTGGCCCCAATGTCCAGGACCATCTACGGATTGCCAGACAGCCAAGTCAGATGACAAAATGTACTGCGGCCTATCAGATGTACTGCGGGAAACAGGGATAGACGACTGTACTGGTGGATCCAGATACAGAGAACGAAACTTCGTTAGCAATGAGAATAGGCAGGTTTCCTGTTAATTTCAGACTTACGTTTATTGAATATGACTTGGGTCTAGTCCACGTTATCTTCAATCGCTCGGGAGAACTCCCGTCCTTGCAAACGTGGCCCTCCCTTTATATTGGAGTGGGCCTTCGCCCATCTCTTACCCGATGTGGTAGGGGTGTGCATATACCCATTGCGACAGCCCAATCCGGAGTTCAAAGTCTCTTTGAAACATTGCGACTTAAGCGCTGTGCTTAAATCGCGCTCAGACTTTGAGCTCTAACACATTTGCGCGATGTACTCACGCGTTAACACTCTGCCCCTACATCTATTGTACCTCTATCTCTAGTTCTACTCTCTATTTCTACTCTCTATTTCTACTCTCTATTTCTACTCTCTAGTTCTACTCTCTAGTTCTACTCTCTAGTTCTACTACTCTGTAGTTCTATTTCTGCCTCTACTCTATTTCTACTACTACCTCTATTTCTACTTCTCTCCCTCTTCTCTCCCTCTACTCCATTTCTATTACTATCTCTAGTTCTACTACTGTGTGTAGTTCCACTTCTACCTCTACTCTATCTCTACTACTACTCTCTCTTTCTACTCTCTTTCTACTCTCTTTCTACTCTCTTTCTACTCTCTTTCTACTCTCTTTCTACTCTCTCTAGTTACCTTTCTCTCTCTCTACTCTATTCTACCTCTATTCTACTCTACCTCCTTCTCCAAGTTTCTTTCTACCTCTACTTCTATCTCTACTCTATTTCTACTACTACCTCTATTTCTACTATTCTTTAGTTCTACTATTCTCTAGTTCTACTACTACCTCTATTTCTACTACTCTCTAGTTCTACTATTCTCTAGTTCTACTTCTACCTCTACTCTATTTCTACTACTACTGTCTCTAGTTCTCTGTCTCTAGTTCTCTGTCTCTACCCTTTTCTAGTTTTTCCTCTACTCTGCCCTAAGGTAAACCAAAACTCATAAAGTTGTAACTGATTTAAGTCATTTCAATCTACACAGAGCAGCTGAAAGAGGGATGAGATTTAGCTCTCTAAGACAGGTATCGGACTTTGGGACCTTTGTTCTGCTTAAAATATTTATAGTTGGGCCCATTAAAGCTTTATTTTGGCCTGTTTTACACATAATTGGGGGACTGTTTTACCTTCTATTAAGGAGTTGTTTTCTTTCTGGTTATCTGTTTTGCATCGTAATTGCTTAGATATATTGGGGGTATGAAATTTTATACTGAACAATCTACAAATTATAACTGCTTTAGAATAGGCTGTATGTACAAAAATGTATTAAAATAATTATGAAATAATACGTCAATAAAAAAAGAAAAGACCTTGAAATAGCAAACTCCCATCCACACACCATATAGCTACATCTACCCTATCTCTCTACATCTACCCTATCTCTCTATCTCTCCTCTATCTCTAGCTCTACTACTCTATTTCTACTACTACTCTCTAGTTCTACTACTCTCTAGTTCTACTACTCTCTAGTTCTACTACTCTCTAGTTCTACTACTCTATTTCTACTACTACTACTACTCTATTTCTACTACTACTCTCTACTCTCTACCCCTACCTCTTCCTCCAGTTTGATCTTATTTGTATCTCTACTTCTCACCTTTATCTCTACTTCTCACCTCTATTTCTACTTCTATCTCCAGTTCTACCTCTAGTTCTACTATTGTCTCTACTCTTCCTCTACCTCTATTCTACCTCTATTCTACTACTGTCTCTAGTTCTACTTCTACCTCCACTCTATTTCTGCTACTACTCTCTAGTTCTACTACTCTATTTCTACTACTCTATTTCTGCTACTCTATTTCTACTACCTCTACTCTCCACTCTCTACTCTGTAGGTATACACATAACAAAATTCAGTTTAATTAGCTGATTTAATAGGGCAATCGGACGTCACTAATTCATATTTCTGACCAGGAGCCATTACGGGGAATATGCAAGGTTCAACAGGTGTAACGTGGACAAGGGATTCGGTTTGGGCGGAGTGGATTAAAGCACTTTGCTTTTGGTGGGATTATCCATAGTGGTGGGATGTAAGCTTATTTTATAGGACTTCGGAGGTGTCTCTAGGCTTCTATACTTGGCATCATGTTTTGAAGGATTTTCTCTTGTTTGCATCTTTGAACATTAGTTTTAGCGTGCCGATAAACTGTTCGAGGATGCTAAGAGAAGTAATCTGGAATGGGCATATTTGGAATGTGCTGCCTATTCAATACTATACACTATACTACTACTACTATAGTATACTACTACTATAGTATACTACTACTACTATAGTATACTACTACTACTATAGTATACTACTACTATACGATACTATAGCTCTAATAGAATTAGTCATTTGATTAAATTTGAAAAATATTGATAAAAAAACCTAAAAGAGCAGTACTTATAGTTCCTATTAAACATAGTACAAAAAAGGTTTAACTTCAGTAGCTAACACACGTATGCATCTGTATGTTCCAACTAAAAAACTAAAGTGTTATTAGATGCTAAATTTGTAAAAAGAATAAAAAATGGAGAATTAAGGCCTCTGGCTCAAACACATTTAATTAATTTATCGCATTATGAAATTGTTAGATTTTATAATCAGAAAATAAATGGTATTCTTAATTACTATACTTTTGTAACTAATAAGTATAAACTAGGTTATATTATATGGTGCCTTTTCAACTTATGTTTTAGTATATATTAATATACAGGGGGATGCAAGTTGTACCTTACAAGACCAAAGTACAAGATGGGTGCGAGGTGGGTGAAAACTCTTCACCCACCAGTGACCTGCACATAGTGCCTCATCGGTCTGCATACAATGCATCTACGAAGTACTCTGACTCCGTACATGCTAGATACTTGTTGACATGCCTACAGGCATCATGTGACTTTATCTAGAAAATTTAAAATAAATTCTTTACCAAAAACCTTTAAAAAATTTGGTAAATTCTTATCAGACCCTGACACTGATATGAAATTAAATCTACCTTTAAATTACAAAGTTACACATCACTTTAATACGAATACACCTGTTAATGATGTATCCCAAAAGTTAAATGATCAGATAAACTAACCGAATCATCTTTTGGTAAATCCTGTGTTATATGTAATTCTACTTATAAAATAGAAATGCATCATTTACGTCAAGTAGCAGATGTCAGAGGTAAATATCTATGGTAATCCTCCTACTTGAGGTCAATTCGCAGGAACTTTTAAACGTAAACAAATACCATTATGTGAATATCATCATAAACTCTATCATAAAGGTAATTCACAGCTGCTGATCTAAAATTAATAAGAGACTGGATAAAGGGGGCCATTGGCCCCTCTCCGGAGAAATATATCTCAATTCAATTGGGCCTTTCGGCCTCATAAAGATTTTAAGAAATATATACAATCTAAATAAGTCCATCATTTTGGGTGCGAGCCGTATGATGGGAAACTATCACGTACGGTTCTGAGGGCAGTTGAGAAGAGAAATATAAACATGGGGGCCTTAGGCTCCCTATAAGCTATATAATATAAGTTATATAAACTTGTATAATGCTGACCCCTACAATTATCTGGGCCAAATCCCCAATACTTAAATGGGAATCAAATTTTCAATGTTCTGGTCACAGATCATGCAATCGCCATGATTTTTCTTTTTGTAATGCCGGTCTTAATAGGAGCTTTTGGTAAAAATATTTTTCCTTTTTACGGTATGTATGATATATTTCCTTATATATATTTATTGAAAGAAAGTAAATGCCCGGCGGAGCCGGGAAATCAACAATATATTCCCACTTTCGATAGGATTAATAAAGATTCCGCCATTGGCGGACATATAAATTATTATTTACCTATTGGAGATTCAGATAAATCTTCAATAATAAATGAGGAAAATTATTCCGATTTGTCGGTAAATAAAGANGTATTTCTCCAATTCTCTCGAATATATATTTAGATATATTTGATAAATATGGAAAAGAGTATCACTTAATGGAAGTCCATGTCTTCAACACATGTTATAGTAGTTCGATTCTACTTGCTCTTGATTGCTTTTGTAGCTTAAATGGTAGAGCATTCGCTTGAAGCGCGACTGGTGTAAGTTCAATTCTTTCCGAAGGCAATAAGATAAAATAACACCTTTAGGGAGTTATTTCCTATTTAAATGGAGGTTTATGGGTTAAATAATGACTTAATATTACCTTTAGTAGGGTTTTTTATTACTCTATCTTATGAGCTAATAGTCTAATTAAGACAATTACCTTTTAAGTAATCCATATTGGTTCAATTCCAATTTAGCTCAACCCAAAATTTTATATATCAATATTTTTCAAATTTAATCAAATGACTAATTCTATTAGAGGTTATATTCAATTACATCCTTTTCATTTAGTAAGTCCTTCACCTTGACCTTTATATACTTCTTTTGCTTCATAACTGATATATCTTTCACCTTTATATAATGATTTATACTATACTACTACTTAGTATACTATAGTATAGTATACTATACTACTATACTACTACTACTATAGTATACAACTATACTACTACTACTATAGTATACTACTACTACTATACTATACTATAGTATAGTATACTACTACCACTGTACCAAGATTATCTTAGAGTACACTACACTACTACACTACACCCCCATGACTAACTGCGCAAGATGAATATACACAGTGAGATTAATGTTGCCTTACTCAGGAAGCGGGGCACTGTTTCATCCAAAAACGTCTGGGTTCTGCCCAGTGTCATGGACTTCATGCCTCATCAAGAACCTGCATGGAACAGTTTTGGCAGTCTGACCTAGGCCCGTCTGAATTGGTACACGGCATTAGTGTTCTGGTGCAAGCCTTCCGGTTCTACTCAGCCTGTTCTTCAGCCACTTAGAATCCACGATTCTCTCGACATCAGCAAGAAACTCATTGGCAAGACAAGCTCTCAATAGTGTATGTTCTACTCTATGCTAGTAAGGCTTTCCACAACTCAAACAGTCATTTTAATGTAAGCACCCCTGGATCGATCTCTTGAGAACACCATCCTGACATCCTGTCAGTTGGGCTAGATCAGAAAAGGGTTGGTTTGATGTTTCTCATAAGTGTCATTTTAAGTGTCAATTTAAGTGTCAATTTAAGTGTCAATTTGAGTGTCAATTTAAGTGTCAATTTAAGTGTCAATTTAAGTGTCAATTTAAGTGTCAATTTAAGTGTCTAAGCATCAGTTCCCATAAACATCTGTAATGGCAAGTGTGATTATGCTTGGACTACTCTATACTAGTGTACTGAAGAGTGCTGGTGACTACTTATGCCAACACACCCGTGCACCACACTACGAATTCCTCTGTATACTGCTACACGGCCTTCTATTCACGGTGTGATCCTACCCTAGAGGCTCAAGAGACGCAAGTTAAACACAGTGTCGTTGATGGTCTGCTCCTCGTCAATGATGATCTTGCTTGGGTCACACTCGCCAAACTCTGCCAACGGCCTCTTGGTGCACTTGAGGATCATCTCCTCGTTGTTGACAATCACCTGCTGCAAGTTCACCGAGTCCTTGGTCACCTGGTACTGCACTGACACGTCGTCCGTGGCATTCAACCCGGCCTTCTTCCGCAATCTCTGGATCCGGTTGATCAACTCACGCGCCAAGCCCTCGCTCTGCAACTCCTCGTACGAGTTCACGTCCAAGATGATCATCACCTCGCGGTCCGACCGCGTCTCGTGTCCCGATGCAACTTCCTTGTCTGGCAAGCCCCGGTGCACCTGCAAGTCTTCGCTGACCAAGTCAATGCCGTCCACGGTAAGTTTGCCCGTTTCCGAAAACTTCTTCACCTCCTCCGACGTGACGTTGGGCAAAGCCGCCTTGACCTTCTTGGCGTCCTTCTTCAACTTCTTTCCGAGAACAGGCCAGTCGGCCACCGCCCTGTACTCCACGCCGTACTTCTCCTCGTCCGACGTGATCATGATGTTTCTGACGTTCAACTCCGACGTGATGTAGCTCTTCAACGATTCAATGTCCTTCAAGAATCCCTCATCCGACGTCAAAATCACCAACTGCTTCAAAGGTGTCTTCAACGAGATCATCTTCTTTTCTCTAATGTTTCTGCCCAAATCAATCACCTTTTGCATTCTGGACACTGCCACCTCAATGGCAGAGTCAAACAACTCCTCACGCACAACGGGGTACGCCAAGAAATGCACCGACTCCGTGGACTTGCGCTCGGGGTTCACCGAGCATTTGATCAAGTCCTCCTCCGTGAAGAACACCTTCAACTTTTGGTAGATTCCATCTGCCAAGAATGGCGTGAAAGGCGCCATGAGTCTGCACAACATCAATAAGCCCTCGGCAAGTGTATTAAGTCCCTTCTTGGTGTCCGCAACACCACCCTCGGTGTCTCCCTTGATACGACGACGGTTGAACCGAATGTACCAGTTGGTCAAGTTGTCGATCAAGGCCAAAAGACGTGGCACCACCGTGAACAACCGGTAGTTCTGCATTTCCTCGTGGATGAACTGCACCAACGATTGGATCGATGCCAACAACCACTTGTCCATGACGTTTTCTGACACCAAAGACGACTGGTACACAAAGTCCTCGCCGTTCTCCTTCTTGTAAACACCGGCGGCGTCCTTAAAAAACTTAAACGAATTAAGCCATGGCAACAACACCGACGAAACAACCTCACGCACACCCTCCTCCTTAAACTTCAAGGTTTCTGCTCTCAACACGGGCGAGTTGATCATGTACAATCTCAACGCATCGGCTCCGTACTTGTCTAACACGTGCGATGGGTCGGGGTAGTTTTTCAATCTTTTGGACATCTTCTTACCGTCACCGGCCAAAACAATACCCGAGACAATCACATTCTTGTAAGGAGCAGTGTTGAACAAATGGGTACCCAAGACGGTAAGCGTGTAGAACCAACCTCTGGTCTGGTCCAAGCCCTCTGAGATGAAGTTTGCAGGGAAGGAGTTGAAGAATTTCTCCTTGTTCACGAAAGGATAGTGCTTGGAAGCATAAGGCATGGAGCCGGATTCAAACCAACAGTCAAACACTTCCTCCACTCTTCTTAAGTCGCCTCTACCTTCTTTGGAAGGAATGGTCACGTTATCGATGCTCTCTCTATGCAAGTCGGTGATATCGTCACGACCAGACAATTGCTTCAACTCCTCGATGGACCCAACACAAACAATTTCCTTGTAGTCCAGCGAGACCCAGAGCGGCAAAGGAGTACCCCAGTATCTGTTTCTAGAGATGTTCCAGTCACGGGCGTTCAGGATCCAGTTAGAGAACCGCTTCTCCTTGATGTTGTTGGGCACCCAGGTAGTGTTGGACACATTCTCCAACATCTGGGGAATGATATCAGTGACTCTGACGAACCAAGCAGGAACGGTTCTGTACAACAACGGCGTGTCGGATCTCCAGCAGAATGGGTACGAGTGGTTGATTTGCGTGGCAAGCAACATGCGGCCGTTTTCCGTCAACCTCTTGATGATCAACTTGTCGGCGTCCTTCACGTATACGCCCTCGAAGTCCGGCACCTCGGCGGTGAACTTTCCATTATCGTCCACAGGGTTGGGGGGAGTTCTCTTCTCGTTGATGAGGCCCGCCTCGGTGGCAGCGGCAAAATCGGCCTCACCAAAAGCGGGCGACTGGTGCACGATACCAGTACCGGAGTCTGCAGTGACATAGTCAGCACCAATAACCCTGAAGGCATGGTCCTTGAAGCTGTGGTAGAAGTAGTCAAACAAAGGCTGGTACTTCAAGCCCACGAGATCCTTACCCAAGATCTTGGTCACCACCTTGTACTTGGCAGCAGCCGGCTTCTTGTACAAGGTCTTGAGCAAGCACTCCAACAAAATGTAGTGTCTCTGCTTATCCTCATCGAAGATCTTGACGTACTCCAAGTTGGGGTGCACGGCAAGGGCGATGTTGGAGGGCAAGGTCCACGGCGTGGTGGTCCAGGCCACCAACCAGGTGTTTTCATCGTCCACCAAAGGAAAGCCCACGGTCACAGCCGGGTCGTTGACGTCCTTGTAGTTCTGCTGGGCCTCAAAGTTGGACAACGGCGTCGTGCACGCGGTGGAGTAGGGCATGACCCTCAAGCCGCGGTACACGGCGTCCTTGTTGTACAACTCCTTGAACGCCCACCACACCGACTCCATGAACTCCGGGTACAAGGTCTTGTAGTCGTTGTCCATGTCGATCCAACGCCCCAAGCGGTGCACCGTGCGGCGCCACTCGCCAGCGTATCTCATGACAATGGAGCGGCACTCGGCGTTGTACTTGTCAATGCCCATCTTCATGACATCGTCCTTGCCGGAAATGCCCAACTTCTTGTCGATCTCGTGCTCCACGGGCAACCCGTGCGTGTCCCAGCCAAAACGACGCTCCACGTGGTACTTGTTCATGGTGGCGTAGCGGGGAATGATGTCCTTGACGGTGGAGGCCAAGAGATGGCCATAGTGGGGGGTACCGGTGGCGAAGGGAGGGCCATCGAAGAAGGAGAAGGCGGGGTAATCCTTGGTCAAGTCGAGCGATTTCTGGAACGCGTCCTGCTGGATCCACTGCTCAAGCACTTTTTCCTCTTCCCGGGGGAAGTTGAAAAAACTGGTTTCTTCTGACATGAGGAGGAAGTGGTGAGTCCGATGGTTTTTTTCGCCTCGGCCGGACCATGCGCACCCGTACATCCGGTGCTGGGACGCGCGCTCGGAGTCGGCCCCGACGGCAGCGCGGCCCGAGCCCGCTTGGCCCACGCAGACATTTGTAGCCCACGCAGTCATTAGCGCCAAGCGGACTCTGGACATGATCCCGCTCTCGGACTTTGCCCGACATATCGCCGCGTTGGGCGGCCTCCCCCCGAAGCTCACCATCGCCCTCTCGGGCGGCGCCGACTCCATGTGCCTAGCCTACCTCTTGGCCAAGTATAGGGACCTCCACCAGCCGCACGTGCAGCTCCTGGCCTTGACCGTCGACCATGGGTTTCGGCCCGGCCTGGACGCCGAGGCCGAAGCCGTGGGCCGCCTCGTGGAGCCCTGGGGCATCCGCCATACTGTACATAGGCTTGGCTGGGACTCGGACCCCCGGCTCTTGTCCAACTTCGAGGAGGCGGCCCGCACCCAGCGGCTCCGGGCGCTCTGGCAGTTTTGCCTGAATCGGGACATCGGCGCCGTGTTCATGGGCCACAACCGAAATGACCTTTTGGAGACCTACCTCCAGCGGCTCCAGATGAACTCCACGGTGTACGGGTTGGTGGGGTTGAAGGCGCAGTCGGCGTTTCCAAACCCGGACCCGATGCCCGGGCACCCGGACCGCCGCTCGGGCCGCATCTCCATTTACAGGCCGTTGTTGCCGTTCGACAAGGCCCGGATCGTGGCCACCTGCAGGACGCACGGTGTTCCGTGGGTCGAGGACTCGTCCAATGCAGATATCCACTTGACCAAGCGCAACTTGCTCCGCTACGCCATTGCCGAGGTGGTGCCGCGGCGGCCAGGGCTCCTGTGCATCAGCCACCAGAGCCTTGTGCACACGGTATGCGAGCTCCAGGCGTTGTTGGGCGATCTCGAAGGGCAAGTGGCGGCGCAGCAGATCCCCGACCTCGCCTGGGACCGGCGCCGAAACCGGCTTGCTTTCTCTATGACCGAGGCCGAGTTCTGGGCCGACGAGCACCTCGACTTCCTAGTGTTTTCGCGGTGGTTTTTCTACCAAATAGCGCCGCTTTCGGCCTCCAAGCACTTGCATTGGGGCTATGCCAAAATCCTCCGCAGTTTCGTGCCTGGCTTGGCGGCGTTTGTGCGGTCCGGCCGGACGCTGGGCACTTTCTGCTACTTGAACGTCAAAATCACCGTCACCCACCGCGGGCACCGCCTACACTTTGCTGCGGCCAACGAGGTGCCGAGGCACTACGAAGCGGACATCACCGGCCGCTGGGGCTGCTTTGGCCGCTTGTGGTGGATGAAATCGGCCGGGCCGGCATACAAGGTCCGCTTCTACCTGCCCAGCCTCAAGAGGCAGCTTCTTGCGTCGTTTCCGGCCTGGGGCTCGCGCCGCGTCATGAACGACCTTGCAAACGTGCCGGTGGTGATGGACGGCGAGCGAATCGTGGGGGTGCCCACGTGGGACCGCTGGGTGCCGGGCGTGCTGGTCACGTGTGTGCCAGCGTCCGGGCGGGCTTCTGACCCACCGGTCTCCGGGTGATTTCTTGTCACTGGGCGGCCCCCGGTCACGTGCGCGCGCACGTGCCTCGCGCCAGAACATCTCAACTCCCACCACACGCCTTCTGAATACACTTGTAGGGCTAAACCCACTCCACACTGCATCATCATTGCAGTCTCATCATTATACCTACAACCACTTCTACCCACCCGCAAGCACCATGCCCGCTTTGGTGGACGCGTCGCCCGCCCCTACTCCGCGGCTACACTCTATAGCCAGCACCCCCAAGTCCCGAAGCCTAAAAGCAAGGCCGCCCAGTCTCCTGACGCAGCATGTGCAGATCGCCCACCAGCAGGTCAACCTCGACATCCTGTTCCAGGAGAAAAAGCTCTCCGGCTACACGGAGTTGACGGTGATCCCCACCTCCGCCAACTTGCGGTCGCTCCGCTTGGACGCCCGGGAAATGACCATCTCCAAGATCCTCTTCAACGGCTCGGAGCTCACCGACTTCATCCACAACGACTACTTGTATATAAACAACCCCGACACCTTTGAGGAGTATGCGCGGCGGAAGGTGCCCAATGTCTGGGACGAGTATCTGGGCGACTTCTCTATCCACCAGCACCATCTTTTGCGGCAGAAATTGAGCTACATTTTCGGGCATTTGGACGAGCAACAGCTCCAGGCCCCGCACTTCAACCCGAACACCGAGGAGTTGATGATCTTCTTCCCGGAGAAGTACCGCATCGAGGCGTCGGACGGAGCAGTCCAGCATACGCCCGGGTCGTCGGTGAAGCCCACCACCGCCACCACCACGCCGCTCCACGTGCGGCTCAGGCACTCCGCTGCTGACGTGTATGCGCCCATCCAGATCGGCATCTACTACGAGGTGGTGAACCCCAAGAACGGGCTCAACTTCGTGGCCAGCGATGCTCTCGACCGCTCCTTGTGGCACGTGTACACCACCAACTCCGAGCACAATGTGTCAGCTTCGTCCTGGGTGCCTTGCATAGACAACCTCTTGCAGAGGAGCAGTTGGTCGCTCGAGCTCAGCATTCCCAGGTCCGTGCGGGACATTTTCCTGAGTTCTCAGGGCGGCGAGGACGAAGATGACGAGAACAGGGACCTCGTGGTGTGTTCGGGCGATTTTGTCAATGCCAAGGAGTCGCCGCACCCGTCCGACCTTCTGAAAAAGGTGGTTTCGTGGGCCATCTTCAACCCCATCTGCGCCCACCACATTGGCTTTGCCGTCGGTGCATTTCAGAGCTCGGAATTGGCCGATTTCGAGGACTCCGCGGCTGCAAACGACTACGTGGACGAAGACCTCGAGGGTTTGGAAAAGGACGACTCCCAAGTGCCGGTGCTTCTCTACTATCTCCCGGGAGAGGAAAAAATGGCACGGAACACGTGCATTTTTGCCCAGCAGGCCGTGGAATACTTCCTGAAGGAGTACGGGTCGTACCCGTTCAGTTCCTATGGCATAGTCTTTGTGCACGACACTACTTACCCCAAGAGCAACTTTGCCGGGCTCTCGCTCTTTTCGTCCGACTTGCTCTACCCAGAGAATGTCATCGAACCCATGTTCACTGTCACAGAGGAGATCTTAGACTGTATCGCTGGCCAGTGGTCCGGTATCAACATCGTGCCGCTGACACTCAATGACATGTGGTGTACCATTGGCATTGCCAAGTACATGACCATCCAGTTTACCCGCACGCTCATGGGCTCCAACGAGTGCAGGTACCAAATCAAAAAGCGCATGGATGCCATAGTGGAGCGAGACGTGGGCCAGCGGCCCTTGGGCGTGCAAGTGCTCGAGGCCCCCGTCAGTGAATCCAACTTCGATTTTCTCCGCCTCAAGGCGCCCATCATCTTGTTTATTCTAGACCGGCGCATGACCAAAACGGACAAGTCGTTTGGATTTTCCCGCGTGCTTCCCAAGCTCTTCCTTCAGGCCATGTCGGGCGATATGCAGAACGGGGCGTTGTCTACGGTGCATTTCCAATATGTGTGTGAAAAGGTCAACCGAAACAGACTCGAGGCCTTCTTCAAGCAGTGGGTGTACGGCGTCGGTGCGCCTATCTTCAACATCACTCAGAAGTTCAACAAGAAACGATCTATGATTGAGGTCATCATCCGCCAGCTGCAGTTGCAGCAGTCCGAGTCGCCGCACCCCAAAACCGACACTTTTATGAGAGACGCCGTCAACTTCTTGAACGAAGAGCAGAGCTACCCGGTGCAGCAGACGTTTTTGGGGCCCATGACGCTACGCGTGCACGAAGCCGATGGCACGCCATATGAGCACATCGTGGATATCAAGGATTCGGTGGTCAAGTTTGATGTGCAGTACAACACTAAGTACAAGCGGCTCAAGAAGAACAAGGACGACATGGATGTGCTGGTGTTTTCCAAGCTCGGCGACATTTTGGAGTCGCCTACCGACATGCGGGATTGGAAACTCGAGGACTGGCCTAAGCGGGACGAGGAGTTCTTGGACCCGTTTGAGTGGATCCGCGTCGATACCGACTTCGAGTGGGTCGCCACGGTGCATGTGATCCAGCCCGACTACATGTACGGTGCCCAGCTTCAGCAGGACAGGGACATAGAGGCGCAATTGGCGGCCATCGAGTACTTCGGCGCCCAGGAAAAGCCCTCCAGGATCTACTGCACCATGCTCACGCGGACGCTACTTGATAGCCGGTATTTCTATGGAGTCCGGATCGCTGCAGCAAAGGCGCTAGCGGGGTTCTCTACCCAGGCAAACCATTTCATTGGCTTGGAATACTTGATCCGGGCATTTCGGCAATTGTACTGTTTTGAGAACAGCTACATTCCTAAGAGCAACGACTTCCAAAATTTCGGCGAGTTCTTCTTGCAGAAGGCAATTCCCCTGTTTTTGGCCCGGGTCAAGGACGACAACGGCAACTCTCCGCCGGTCGTCAGGAGCTTATTGTACAATCTCTTGAAGTACAACGATAACTCCAACAACGATTTCCAGGACTGCTTCTACATCGCCACGTTGGTGGAGTCCGTGGTGCAGTCCGTGGTGCAGGAGTTCCCCACGAGCATTGACTTCCATCTTGAGAAGGAATTGAACAAGGACCGGGGAACCAAGTTCTTGAGGAAAGTGGTGGAGGAGATCAACCGCATCCACAAGCTTGACCGGCACGTGCCGTCGTATCACATGATGATCTCCGTGGCGTGTCTTGAGCAAAAAATCCACTTGGCCCGGTGCAATCTCTATGACCTTTCGTTTGAGGATTTGCTCCACTTGACCCACTACAAACACGAGCCGCAAATCCGCTTGGCCGCGTTCAAAGGCCTCTTCCTTTTAGGCGGCTTGAAGAATGGTGAGATCCTCAGGTACTTTTTGCATGTTTGCCTATTGGAGAACGCATCTGCCAGTTTCCGGAGCGGCCTCATCCGGGTGTTGGCCGATTCCATCAGCGAAGCAGCCATCCACGGCAATCCGTCGATGCTTGACGACCCGGAGTTCAAGTCTTTGGAGTCATTCTACGACAACAAGGGCAACCTGGGGAACATGGTGATTGTGGAGGAGTCACAAAGTCTGGAGATGAGTCTTCGGAGAGATGCACTTGCCAAAGCCACCATCAAGGGCCTGATTTCCATCTTGAGAAGAGACTTGTCCATTGGCGTGGGTCTACAAACAACGCTCTGGGAGCTTCTCCACCTGAGTCTCTTGAGCTTGCAGGACAAGAAAACCGTGTTCCTTGTGTGTGATGTGTTGTACGACTCGGTGAGCTGTTTTCCCGTGCACATACCTGTTCCGTGTGTGTCTTTTGAGGAGTTGAAGAAGAAAATCGTAGCCAAGCATCTAGGAGACGGCAAAGTCGTGATCAAGAGGGAGGGCCGGTTCCGCATCCAGTTGAGCACGCGTCTTTCGCTTGATAACCAGAAGTTGAAAATCAAGATGGACCGGCCAAGAGCAAGAAGAATGGATAAGCTAGCGGAGGCACAGGCGGAACCCAAGAAAATTCAAGACGAAAAGAAACATGCTAATCAGACCGCGCAGGAAGTGCAAGCTCTGCAGCCGATGGCTCAGGATCTGATGGCTCAAGATCAGGTAGCTGAAGATCTGATTTTACCGGATATGATTGCACAGGTCCTGACGAGCAAAGAACAGCAGCAGATACAAGCGGAGCAGGTGGTTCCAATCCAACATTCTGAAAAGTCGGACCACATGGAGGATATTAAAGAGACCTCGGCAGTGCTTTCACAGGCTGTGACAAGAGACGTGCACAATCCGATGAAGGTCACGTTTAAATTCTCCGAGCATAAGCCTCAGCCGTACAAACCCGCCCCGGTTTCTGTGGACGGAACTACTGTGAAGATCAGGCTTCGCCGGCCGTTACGGTACATACGGATCAACACGATACGAAAGTCGGTGACGGCATCGCATCTTCCGTTTAAGGAAACGTTCAGCGAGAGGGAAGGTGCAGGGGGGGAGGGAACAGAAGGTGAGAGAGAAGGCGAAAGAGACAGAGAAGTAGAAAGAGAAGGTGCAGGGAAAAGAGAGGGAACAGAAGATGCAGGGAAAGGAGAGGGAACAGAAGGTGCAGAGAAAAAAAAGGAAATACAAGAGAAGGAGGGAGCAGAAGACAATAGAGACGTGTGTGAAGACCCAGAGGTGGAAAAGGTGTCAGAGGCGAAAGAGGAGACCAAGAACGTGGACCTCAAGGAGCAGGAGGTGAAGAATACAGAGGCCAGAAATGTGGACGTGCGTCTTAGCAGAGCTGCCAGTCCATTTTCCGAGGAGCCAGCCAAGTTGCCCAAGAAAAAGAAGAAGATTTACATCCACAGCCGTTCCAACACTCCATCTCCTGACGACGAAAAGGAAGTGAAGGAGGCTGCGAAGGCGGAGAAGCTGGAGGAGACTGAAAAGCTGAAGAGTAACATGAATGCACACAAACCGAAACTGAATGGTCTGGAGCAAAAGCCCGTGGCAGAGAAGCCCAAGCCAAAGTTGAAGCTCAAGCTCAGCCTCAAGTGATCTCCAAGCAGCAAATACTTTACGAACCTCCGTCACTTGCAGAGATGCCAGCAGTTGTGCATGAAGTAGTCAAGGTGTTGCTGAATACAATTGGCAAGTTGTCTAGGTCCAAAATCAGTCCATCCAAAGCCAGCACTGACTATTGAATGCCTGAATGTCACTCCGATATCACCCGATATTACTCCGATATTACTTTGATATCACCCGATATCACTGCCACAGTCCTCAGTATAGTGAATGGGGCTGTGTGCAGTCCGCGCCTCACCCCATATCACCGCACACAATACACAACAAGAAGTACCATACTAGACACACGGGAAACCGCCGCCTGCATAGTACCACTGCCGTTGGCCAGTCAGCTTATACAGTCACCACGCCGTCTTGCCATGAGTCAGTTCAAATTCAACATCTCTAAATCTCTGGCGACCACATCCACCACGAACGCCACCACCACCTCACTACCGCCCAGTCTTTCCCAAATAGGCAATTCCAGCGACTCCCACCGTGCCGGGAGTTCCAGCAGTTCCAAGCATGCTTTTGTGTCCATTCCTGGTAGTGCGCTGGTCACCGAGTCCAGAATGGCCAACCACGTGTCTCTGCCCGATGGGGTGCGGAATATTCTTGAAAAGTACGACAGTGTGGAAAGGGCGCCGAAAAGGAGTGGCGATGACGGACCAAGTCGAGATTCGCTCGAGGGTTTGAAGCCGGGCACGCGAGATCTGGAGGAGAATGTTGAACAGACTGCCAAACAGGCTCAAGAGACTGTCAAAGAGGCTGAAGAGACTGCCAAACAGGCTGAAGAGACCGTCAAAGAGGCAGAGGAAGAACCGCAGTCTCAAAAGAATTCGGTGAATTTCAAAGAGAAGCTTGAACAGTCTAAGAGAGAGACTGAAGAGACTGAAGAGACTGAAGAGGATTGTTCAGAATCCGCAGAATCACAATTCAAATCAAACTTTCAGAAGGATGCCAGAGAACCCAAAGAATCTGAAGGTTTGACGGAGTCACAGGCTCCGGAATCACAACTGAAACCTCAAACATCTCCTGGGTCACAATCCTCTGAATCGGTGGTATCCGGCGAAAAGAAGCCCGAGTCTCAAGATACAGAAGCCAAACCTCACTACTCAACCATGTCTATGCAAGCGTACGAGCCAGAACTCGAAGCAAAGGATCATGGGAACCTGGATGAGAGCGAAGAGAAGAGCCCCGAGCAGTCTGGGGATGTCTCCGAAAAGTCTGGAAATGACACGTCTGGAAATGACACGTCTGGAAATGACACTGGAAATGACCCCGACAAGTCTGATCAGGAATTGTTCTCGGAAAAGTCCGACAAGTTCGAAAAAGACATTCTTTCCATCGAAACCACTGAACCCTTGGAGGAGTTCCAGGTGCCAGAAATTAGCGCATCTTCTAAGACGTCGGCATCAAAAACCAAAGCTCAAAACACAAATGCCGAAACTGCCAAGCCAGAAGCCGAAGCTCCCAAATCAGCCCGGGCTTCCTCTCGAAAAGACTCGCTCACGTCCAAAGTCGATGCCCGCCAACAACATCAGATCTCGCATCGGCCATTTGACTTCTCAGTCTTCCTTTCTCATCTCCGCAACAAAAACGCCGATCCCATTGTACGGTATATCCGGTCTTTTCTCGTGTCCTTCACCCGGAAATCAGACAGCATGACCACGGCACAAAAGACAAAGGCCGTGCGCAACTTCACAGCATTTCTAGCGGAGAAGTTCCATGAGCACGAGCCGTTTGCGCTGATGGACGCTGCCGACACGGAAAACTCCTTGGAGGGCGTGGAGAAGTTGATCATGAACAGACTCTACGAGTGCTGTTTTCCTGTGCGAAATGACGCCATCTCGTCTGTAAGCGGGGCCTTGCAAAAAGACATTGATGATGACCGCGAGCTTGCGTTGCAGATGGAGAAGTTCAGCTGGCTTGCGGGCGTGCATCTAGATGTGGACGTGGCTCAGCTCTCCAAGGGTTCGGATGTTGACTACTTGCACTATGCAGAGACAGAGCTCAACAAGATCAACACGTACCGAGCCCCCCGGGACAAAATCATATGCATCCTCAATGCGTGCAAGATCATCTTCAGTCTTTTGCGTGTCAATGGCCAGGAAACAAACGCAGACCTGTTCATTCCCTTACTCATCCTCGTGATGCTCCGGGCGAAAACGCCCTATCTTCTTAGCAATCTCCACTACATCGAGCGCTACCGGGGCGAGCGCTGGTTGATCCATGGCGAGACCAGCTACTACTTGTCCACGGTGCAGGGCGCCATTCTGTTCATTCAGAACATCCAGAAAGACGATCTTACTGTGACGGACAAGGAGTACGACGCCCACATGGAGGCCTGGGATGCTGCGATCAGGCAGAAAAAAGCCCAGCTTGCGGACTCCAACGGCTCTCCACCGGAACCTGTTTCTCATGATGCTCCTGCTGGGCGCACCTTGTCCCCATCGGGAGTGATTCTCGCCAGCGCCGAAATGTTGACAAAGTCCATCTCCAGCTTCATCTCTCCTGCTGCAGAGGAGACCTCACAACCACTGGAGCCTGACCTGCGCCCAGCCGCCCCAGACTCCGAAATTGATGCAGTTTTCGCCCAGCTCACTGAAATGTTTCCAAATTTGGACAAAGCTGTCATGCGGGACATCGTTGTGATGAACGATGCCAAGCTTGAGCCTTCGCTTGACATGTGTTTGCAGCTTGTGGAGTAGGCCGACACTGACTCAATTTTCTCAATTGCTCGGGCAACCAAAGTCATTAATATTTGACTAGTCACTGAAATATCTGACAAGTCACTAAGATATCCCAAGAGAAGTCTCTGAAACATCTGATATTTCCGAAATTTTGCTGTCAAATTTCAGTCCAGCAGATTGATTTTAATACTGCCGATTCACGGCTGCAAAATCCAACTGATTCAACTAATATATACTGATTTAGTTGATGATTTCTGCACTCTAGACCTCTATATTCTAGGTGATTTTACGGTATCTATACCGCTTCCCATGGTCACTTCCAAAATTAGTGTCTAGAATTCTTTTCAATGATTAAAGGTCAATGCGATTCATGAGGCCATGGTAATAGTTTTATCAGGAGCTGAGTATCGCGATTCAGTGGTATCCCGTTGATGGTTGGTTTGGCATCAGTTTGGTGCATGGATCGGGCAAAACAAGACTGCACTGTGTGAAAGCCTCTATATAATGGCAGGATTGATGGAGAAGGATATTTATTTAATTTAATTTCATGCAATAAAGATCAATATGCAGATGCTAAGGTTTGCAACAATGGTGGTTTTCGCACTTGTAGGTGAATGCACGTGGGCGCGATACTCGCGTATGCGCCTCTTGCAAATGCGAACAAAGAAAGTCTACCGACTGAACACAATGGTTGGTAATTAATTGATCTGAACAAGATTCAGAGTGCGTTGACTGTGGCAGGTTTTCTTGCAATTTCAACCTTTCAGCAATGGCTCTTTGGCCGAGCGGTCTAAGGCGGCAGACTCAAGTTCTGTTATCGTAAGATGCGCGTGTTCGAATCACGCAGGAGTCATTATTTTTGTCCTTTACTCAATGCACTGTCATTTGAATGAAAGGTTTTTTTGGAAAGCCCGACTGGATGTGCGCCTGGAACTCTTTAAAAAGAGATATAAATCAGGAAAGAAACTAGCCAGAAGAAAGCGGGAAACACTGACTATTTATTAATGGAGAGTGTGGTTTAATGGAGAGTGGGGTTGAGGGATTTTGTGAACATGTCTCAAGGAGCTGCACGGGTTGTCCTGTTGCGTTGCCACCCAAGTCGCGTGCGTATCCCTGTGGTGGCACATGCACGTATATGTGCAACGAGATCACACCGGTATTTTGCATGGTGCTGTTGTCGGCATTTGTGTGCATGGCAATCGCAGGATATGCATGACGCAAAGCCAGCCTCCCAATATAGAAGGAAGAAAGAGGACAGTCAGCTTTATAGAAGAGCCAAAACTTACTGGTCTCTTTAATTCCGGCGACTCAAACAGGCTAAAGAAATAGCAAGCGGAAATTCCGCCAAAGCCTGGCTAGCTCAATGGCTAGAGCGTGAGACTTTTAATCTCAAGGTTGCGGGTTCGACCCCCGCGTCGGGCTTTCTTTTTGCCTTCATCAACACGCTAATCAAGTGACAAGCGTGTTCCAAGAATCTGTTTAGTATTTAATGACCAGTGGGGCAGCCAAGCCGTGAGACACAGTACGGGTGTGGAGCAGCATCTTATCGTGCGCGGGTCCATGGTGTTGAAATGTGAGGTGTGAATATGCGAGTCGGGGCAACTCTGATACAAGTTGAAGTACAGTACCCAAAGGCAGGAGCAAACATAAGTGGACAGGACTCACATGTTTCAGAAGTGCGGGGTGCAGATGAAACATGCTCAGGTTCAAGAAAAGACACTACACTTCATGCACGGCCAATGAGGTACCTCGGGCCGGGTAAGTGAGAGCTTGGATAGGGATATTGAGGGGTTCCCGCTCTGGTTTGAGGGGATCAATAAGGAACAGTTCAGTTCTAGGTATAAGTTAGAAATAAGATGGCTGAAGTGATCACCGAAGAACCACATTTATCAGATTCATTGAAGACCTATTACCGTCCAGTTTATGCGAAGGTTTTCTGTAACGCGCAACACATGGACCCAAAGCAGGCAAGCGTCGCGAGGCCGCCTATCTGGGAAGGGAACGCGGTCCCCGCGCCAGCGGGATCTTTTGACCCAAAGCAGGCATCCCATGAGCGATAACAATCCCGCCCGGGCGGGCAAGTATATATATGGGAGGTAATCTGGCAAGTATATATGGGAGGTAATCCGTTGAAAGTATCTACAGCACAGCTCTCAGACGCCTCCAGCACTCCCACTCACATCTACAATGCCTATGTTATACAAGCCAGCCGCCGAGGGAAAGGAAGTCAAGCCTCCCCAAATCCCCTCCCCAGGCAACAACTCGTTCTTGGGAGACATCTTCACGTCCGACGCCCCAAAGGAGCAGCAGATGACCGCCGGCTTCTACAAGCAGGAAAAGGGCGAGCCCTTGGTGTACCACTACGACTACGACGAGATGAAGATCATCTTGGAGGTTGAGGGCGACTACTGGATCTCCGACGAGACGGGAAAGAAGGTGCTGGTGACTCCAGGCGACGTGCTCTACTTTTCCAAGGGCACCACCATCACCTTTGAGACCACGGGCTACGGCTACGCCTTCTTTGTTGGCTTGAGACCCAACGGCCTGGCTTAGCGAAGACTGAATTGATATAGATAGAGTTATCTGTATAGTTATAATTCTGATAGAAATTTATATTCTGATATTCTGATAAGTTAATCTGATATAAAGCTAATGACTAGACTGAATGACTAGACCAGACAGAGTCATATTCAGTCATAGTAGTCTAGTCAAAGTAGACTAATATTACCGTCGTAATAAAGTAGACTAATATTAAGTCTAGTCATATTCATCAGTCTAGAATTATCTTTATCAGAATCATAATTTCCATATATCAAATTGGTCTGGAGTCAATCTGATACAGCTAATCGATAGAGTTCTAATACAAAGTTATTATTCTGATCTAGAGTTTCTGATAAGTTATATCTGACCAGCTAGATTTGGAGCTATATATTTGGGGAGTGCCTATTGCCTACTGCACATTGCCACCTTTTTCTTGTCATAGTGCCAGATCTGGGGTTTGGTGCTATAGATCCCAAATCCTTGGACGTTGACACTATAGAACGTACATCCGGTAACGTACTAATTGTATGTAGATGATTCCTCAAGGGAGAAATGTAACAAAAGCCTGGCTGTTTCCATAAGAGTATATATTGGGATAATATGTCGAAGAATCACTGAGGATATTCAGGCGAGTAACTACCTATATAGTCGTCCGTGAGGGATTTCCTGAAACATAAGGAGTGAGTGCGGGATATCTTGAAACACATCTGTCCAGATATCATGCAGGGACTGTACCTCGGCGATGCCGGGTTGTCCCCCCTTCCCGGGCGACTCCTTACTAAGGGTTCGTGCACGTCAGCGTGCATCCATTGGGGATCTTTTAGGAGGCTAGTTTAGCTCTCAGGTGGTAGGCGCTATCCTATGATGGTATAAGTAATGCTAGAATGCTTAGTCTGTTTCTAAGAAATCCTAGAATGCTTAGTCTGTTTCTAAGAAATCCTAGAATGCTTAGTCTGTTTCTAAGAAATCCTAGAATGCTTAGTCTGTTTCTAACAAATCCTAGAATGCTTAGTCTGTTTCTAACAAATCCTAGAATGCTTAGTCTGTTTCTAAGAAATCCTAGAATGCTTAGTCTGTTTCTAAGAAATCCAAGGGTCGGCAAAGCCCTTTCGGGTGTTGGTCGAGAGTTGCCGATTTCTCCTGTGAGTCACACGTGATCTGGGAGTTGGACCCAGGACGTAGCGGGCTTTCAATCCATCTAGCAGCGTAGGCTTTCTAGCCTAACCATCGGGTCTAACATAGACAGACAGACAGACGACTGACTGACTGACTGCTGACTGACTGACTAACATAGACATAGACATAGACATAGACATCGACATAGTATAGTCATAAACACTCAGTAATAATAGTCTAGTATAGTCTAGTAGTCATAAAAAGTCAGTAATAGTCTATTCTAGTCTAGTAGTCATAACATAGTCTACTAGTCTAGTAGTCATAACAGTCAGTAATAATAGTCTATTCTAGTAGTCATAAACAGTCCGTAATAATAGTCTAGTACAGTCATAAACAGTCATAAACAGCCAGTAATAATAGTCTAGTATAGTATAGTCATAAACACTCAGTAATAATAGTCTAGTATAGTATAGTCATAAACACTCAGTAATAGTCTACTAGTCTAGTAGTCATAACAGTCAGTAATAGTCTACTAGTCTAGTAGTCATAACAGTCGGTAATAGTCTACTAGTCTAGTTAATTGGAGTATTACAGTGATAGTACTAATATCTAGTCTAGTAATAGTGATAGTATTCAGTCATATCTGTCATAAGTAGGTAATAACGGTGGTAGTACTAATAGTCTAGTCAATAGTCATAGTCAGACAGTCCTATCATTACCATAGACATAGTAATGAGTCTAGTCTAGTCATAGGCTAGTTATATTTATTCAGTCGTAATTAGAGTAATTACTGTCATAGACTTCATTGTCATAGTCATTCATAGTAATAATAGTCTGTCTAGTCATAAGGAGTAATATTACAGTATAGAATAATAGTCTGTCTAGTCATAAGGAGTAATATTACAGTATAGTAATAATAGTCTGTCTACTGTCTACTGTCTACTGTCTACTGTCTACTGTGTACTGTCTACTGTCTACTGTCTACTGTCTACTGTCTACTGTCTACTGTGTACTGTCTACTCTGTCCTCTGTCCTCTGTCCTATCCTCTGTCCTCTGTCCTATCCTCTGTCCTGTCTACTGCATGGGTCTGTGGTTCCACCCTCAACACTTCAAGCTGTTCACCGCATAAACATGATTCTCCTGGCTGTTTTGCTCCTTGTTGTAGCCAGAGAAACATCCACGCACTTGCGATGTGTCAAACTACAACGATTGAAGCTCTTCACAAAAGGTTGGTCCCATTGCTCTTTTTAGACTAGATTCAACGGAGACAAGAGACTGTATTTCTGCATTATTCTCACGTAACCCAGTTACATGTGAATCGTTTTGGGTATCTAATAACACTCAAATATAACCCTTTAGAAGCACCTTCTATAAACAGACCTTCTATAATACACCGTTTTACCGTTTTACCGTTTATAAATACTTATAAACAGTCTTTATAAACCCTTTAGAACCTTCTATAATACACCGTTTTACCGTTTATAAATACTTATAAACAGTCTTTATGTAGATTCTTTGATAACGTCTAGTACTTTGTAGTTCCATGTATTTGTTCGTTGATGCCTCCTTACAAGGGATCCCGGGGTCTCTATAGGCGAACAGCCCGACGTTCGGCTGTTCGAGTGCCGCAGGTTCTACTCCCATGTCTCCCTTCTAGAAGACTTTCGAACAGCGTGGCTTTATCTGATCCTGAGGAGCCTCCGGGCACTTGGGAGGCGCCGGGCACTTGGGATTCTTCTTGAGGTCTTCCGGGCCGAAGCTCAGGGGCAACAAGTCTTGCAACGTGCTCTGCTCAGTTTTTCCCGTGGAAGAGATCATAATCACCGCGATGTCCTTGCCGAACTCCCGGAGGAATTGCCGGCAGATTCCACACGGGGAAATCAACGTGGATGAGGAAGGAAACATCGATCCAAGCGATGAAGGTATGGAAGACGAGTACCAAATCGAAGACTTGGAGGTTACTGCCGGTGATTTCATCACTCCTCTCTACAACTCGAACTGGGCCTTCTTTTGAGCTGTGGTCACATCTTTAGGGCCAAGGCTTACCGGGCTTCCAAATTAATCCTCATCAAAATCGGAGATACAAGAATACATGGATTTATTAATATAATTATTATTAAATATCAAATGATTGTCAACTGTTGATGGCATCCTCTGTTTTGCATAGTGACCGTCAGCGTAGCATCAAGCAATCGTAGAAAGGCTGCAATCGTAGAAAGGCTGCAATCGTAGAAAGGCAGCAAATCAAAGGCAGACCTTTTCAACTTATGTTTTAGTATATATCAATATACAGGGGGATGTAAGTTGTACCTTACAAGACCGACTTTCTGAGGCGGGGTCTCAGTACGTCTTATACTTCTCTTCTCGTCTAGGCCTTGCACAGTCCTATTGTCTAAACCTTGCAGTCCTATTGTCTAAACCTTGCAGTCCTATTGTCTAAACCTTGCATACAACAATCCACGAAGTACCTCGTCTCCGTACATGCTAGGTACTCGTTGACAGACCTGCACCAAGTTGACCACTAGAATTGCAAATCTATGGGAACGGATCCATCAAAATTCTACATCGGCCTGAATTTGTATCGAAGCATCTGACCCTTTCAGATAATGCGATAAGGATCTCCAGTTCTCAAATTGGAGTTGATCATGTACCGGTCGATGGCACCAGCTCGCCGACAATGGATTTGAGATTGTGGAATGCAGAAATGTAGTTAAAGACGTTTGGGCGATTTCCGCCGAAGTGAGGTATTGTCCGGGTTCTTCTTGAATGTATACCTTCTAGATTATTTTGAGCTTCAAGTGAGTACTTCAATCAGCTATTGCTTATTATAATACTTTCCGTCTTGCTACTTTATTCTCTTTGATATGCGTCTTGGCGTGTCCCTCTTTTTATCAAAAAATCTATTAGGAATGTGGTTTTCTGTATTAGGACTAACGGTTTGAGTGCGGGTACTTGGTTTCAGTGATACGCAAGTCGCTGATTGGCAACTGCTGAAGCAAGTTCTATTCTGTAGTGCAGTTAGACTACGGTATACTATTGAATGGAAGGCATTCACTACATGGCTGAAAGGATTCATCTGAAGTGCTGGAATTTTATCAGTTTCGCTTTCCCTCCAACCAAAATTGTTTAATTAACAGCTGGAGGTTCGACTTACCCATGTTCATTTACTGTTGACATGGAACCTTTCCCCACTTCAGTCTTCAAATTCCCATTTGAATATTGCTACCAAGACTAGAGGCAGTTCCACTCCACTTCACAGTAAAGCTTCTACACAACCTCCACGCCCTACTCTCTTAAAAGGGAAAGTATAAGTATCACGCTTAGCGCATCCATTTCAGGGCTAGTTCGCCGGTGAGTTGTTCCACACCTTGCGGCTTCCGACTTCCATGGCCATCCGGCTGTCTAGATGAACACCTCTGAGCGAATTCTGCACTTTAACTTTACGTTCGGAGCCAGTTCTTCCCTACATTCGTGATATGTTCAAAAAATTCTTACATATGAAAGTTGCTAGGCTATTCCCGACGTCTCATTGCTTTACCTCATAAACTGTAGAGCTTCGCTATGCTGAGGAAACTTCGGCAGAACCAGCTACTAGATGGTGATGAGTCTCGCCGCTATACCCAGATTTGACGATCGATTGCACGTCAGAACCGCTTCCAGTTCCTCTGGCTCAGGTATAGTTCACCTTTCGGGTCCTAATAATTATGCTTCCCGCCATAGATCAGGAGCATAGATCAGGAGGCAGGTTTGACCAATTACTTTTTCCGCATGGATTACTCAAATACTTCATCGTTACTCCTTGGTCCGTGTTTCAAGATGAAAAGAGCAAGATGTGGTAACACCGAAGTATTGTCTTGAATTATCTCCCTTCCCTTTCAACAATTTCACGTACTATTTCACTTTCAAAGTTCTTTTCAAGTGTTGTGCCCTTGTCTCAGATATTGGGCCTAATATCGGACAATTGCTTCATGGTAGGTCTCTGCATGTCTGTCAACGAGTTAGCAGGTACGAGTCAAGGTACTTCTGTCAACGAGTTAGCAGGTACGAGTCAAGGTACTTCTGTCAACGAGTTAGCAGGTACGAGTCAAGGTACTTCAGATGCATGTATACAGACGGCTAAGGCAGGCCTTAGGTGTGGACTTAGACGAGGACTGCGCCGGTCTTAGACGAAAGTATAAGACGTGAGACCCGTCTCAGAACGTTGGTCGTAAGGTCCAACTTATGTTGGAGGTCAAAGACTGAGAGCAAATTAGACACGGCACTTAGACATGTCTAAATGCGGGGTCAAAGGACTCCAGATCTAATTGTCTCCATGTGTATGCACACTAGCCCCTTTTGTGGTGAAGGGTGAAGGTCCACTCCAATATAAGAGGGGCTGCCGCCCATATTTATAAGGTAATCAAGTTAACCCTGGGATCATACTACGATGGCTCCCTCAACCAGACCCACAAGAAGTGCTCGTGTAGCTGTTGAGGATCCTGACACGGCAGAGAACTCTGCCTGATATTAACACAGATGAGGAATGTTTACCTACCTTGACGACACCATGAGATCTTTACACCATGGAAGTCGTGCTTCGCTGAACTGTACTCCTTGGTTGATCTATGGTGCACCGGAGTCACATAAGTTCGACGCGGAAGTGGAATCATCACTTCTAAACTTACATCGCTGTATATTAATCTATACTAACATAAGCTGAAAATGTCACCATGTATGCGCGGTCACCAAAGCCCAAGATAGATGGTTCATAAATCTTCGCCATCGTGATTTATGTGACCTCTACTAGGAAACCTGGAGGATTTCGAGACTTCCTGAAGATGAGCTTCACCTTCACTGTCTTCACCTTCAGAGTCAGTTTTCGTATACTGTCACAATGGTCAATGTGCGGTCTCCCACTGATCACTAAGTAAATCTCGAATCCTTGCTTCCACCAAGTTGAACCATAGACCACAGTTTTATAGTAGTTGAACCATAGACCACAGTTTTATAGTAGTCGGTTTGAAATCCGCATGTACTTAGGTCTTTGCTCTGCGTAGCTAGAGCGCAGTTTTGACCCAAGCCTGATTCCCCAGAAGGTGCTCTTGGGAGGCCATCGTTTAATAAAGGTAGTCGCTGGCCTGATGTTAGTATCATATACGGGTATCCCTAATTCTACTGCTTGGTAATACAGCTACCTGGTGGTCTAGGAGCAGTAGAAATAGAGACCACAGCAGACTGGTCCAGCACTAATGCCAGTATTAATCCCACTAATTCCAACCTCATGGCGTTTACTGACACTTCATACCTACTGACCTTAGCGTACTGCAAAGAAATTTGCCTCTTCAGCCTCAACCATTGTATAGCGTAATACGGCAGGTACAAGTGAGAAGCTGAATACTACTAGAGTTGCAGAGTTGCAGAGTGGAAAGGCTAGTACTACACTCTGGAGATTACAAGGGTACAGGAAATATCCTAAGCAGGTAGATGTCAACATGGAGTAGATGATCATGAGAGGTAATAGCCACAGACCTTAGAGTAGACGAGACTAGAGCAGGGAATCAGGAATCAGGAATCAGGAATCAGGTTGACCCCGATAGCGCCAGAGATAAAAGGGCAAGAGCCGGTATCAAAGGCTAAACTCCATTACCTAAGATTACCATTATTGAAGATTACCTGTCATACCAGACCGTCTCGAATATTAGTGGAACCACATTGGGCCAATACCAGAAAAATTGTTGAAAAATAGTCTGTGCTATCAGATGTGGGCACTCCTATCGGTCCACAAAGGTCCACGTGTATCACTTGTAATGGGTGAGTTACTCTTGTCTTCGACGTAGATGTCTTTGTCGATGATTCACTGCCTTCATTGTAGCACACTGAACAGTCTTGTGCCTTCACATGAGGAATATCTTTCCTCAATCCATCTAGTCTCTTGATCACTCTTGAGCTTCACTCGGATGTACCACATAATGCTTCTGCACTCTAGCCTTGGAGTCGGCGCTGTGCTGCATACTACAGGGCCAAGTGCATCATCAACAGCTAATCTTTTGGCTATTTAATGTCTTTCTAAAGAGGATGACGCTATTTTTCAGGCTAACCTTCATAGAGGTCGGAAGTTAGCAAAAACTTCTTTCCGTTCAACACCCCCTTGGATTTAACATGTTCCCAGATTTCCAATGTAGGACTCACAGTGTTATCCTAAACCTTGAATATTTCTTCAGATACAGCCTAATGGTTCGTGGGCTTTCTTTCTCCCCTGAGAGATTGCACATCAAAAGGCATAGTAAAAAGCCGGCTCAATTGTAGAAATCCAGCGATCGGATTAAGAGATCCAGTGAAAATGCTTTATGATCACTATATCACTAAATCAGTGCTCACTGAATTCTCTATAGATCATTAGATCATTAGATCACTAGATCATTAGATCACTAGATCATTAGATCACTAGATCATTGTAGCCGTTATAATTCAATACACACCATTCTAGTTTTCTGGAGATCATTTTGGAAGATATTTTTTGTGTTCTCATTTCGGGGACATGCCTCCTTATATACTTCACAGGCCGCGTTTCAGGTTTTGCAGCCACGCCGCCCCAAAACTATAAAGCCGCGATTTTCCCTGCCTTTGATATCCTCAACGAGTGCAATCCTCTTTAGCACGGACTCTGGTTGGAACCACGGTTCGAAGTATTTATCAGTGAACGACTAGCTAGGACGCGAGAACTAACGGAAGTGCTAATCAAATTACCTGAAACTCACGGAAACTCAGGTACTGAAAGAGCCCTATTATACTAAAGTACTAGGACACTATTAACTGATTGGGCGAGTTCCTACCATAAGAGCCTTTCAGCATATTCCAGAATACCGTGGACATCGTCCAAGATCCTTAACTTAGAAGCCCGTTAGAAGCTTACACCTTGCGAATACCGGCTAAAGCCAGGTCGCATAATACATTTGGTAGCGGAATTCAGGGACTAATCAGTATTCAGGGACTAAATGTCAGCAACTTCTAGACTAGAGCATTAGAATAGAAGGATATGCACCTCATGGGATGGCAATTAGATTGTCCAATTGATAACGAACACATTCTAGAAACTAGACTTTCAGTTCTTAGCTCATTCTACATTTCATCACCATTCACACCCATTTCCACCACCATTCACACCCATTTCCACCACCATTCACACCCATTTTGTGGAGAGCTGAGCCAAAACAGTCATAAGCGCTCCATAGCTTTCGGAGTGTTCTGAGGCAATCCAAGACAAGAGCTGCAACCGTCTAGCTGAACAAGCCCATCAAGGGTGTGGGGAACTCTCTGGCGCTCTGGGCTTGAGACTCGGATGGTTGACAAATACTCCATTAATGGAGCTCGGCATAGATACAATGGGGATCCAGGGTATGACATCTGTCTGGATACGTCGTTCTGATACCATCAACCAACTAAACACCCACACCCTTCCAGTGAACGGATGTCAGGGAAGCAGTGATCAATGTCAGGGAGTATTTCTGGGACTGGAACCCGAGAACATCTTGGTATGTTCTGCCGCGGGGTCAGCTGAATTACTTAATAAGGGGCGATTATATTGGCCTCCTTTTATTGGCCATCGTAGAGTCAGGTATTGGCCCGTACCTAAGACAGGCGGTGGGACGTGCGTTATCGGCCGGTATGCGCGCAAAGGCACGCACTTGACAACCGTACCTTTTGTATCAGACCCGTACCTTTTGTATCAGACCCGTACACCTTTGTATCAACATCGTTGATGACTGGCTCAATCGGCAGCCTTGAAACCATGCAGGGCTCCGAACCGTCAATCTCCATACTCAGGCGTCTGCCACGGTCCAGCATACCTCTCCAGCACTAATGCATAATGATGCTGCAGCAACATATTTGAAGAATCGCTTGCATCCTTCAGTAAATACGCCAGCTAAGTACACCGCTCAATCAAGGTGAACATGCTAAAAAATCAACTTTCTGTTAGGAAAATTCATATGCACACCAAGATTATGTACCTAGTGTCTATGAATCCAACTAACGAGACTTAGCCTTAGCTATGTCTTAAAAGATACAACTCGGTAACGAGATTATGTGTCAACAAGTGTACTCGAAGACACTTGGGTGCGGAGCATCCAAGCTGCATGTATATGCAGGTTGGCGGCAATCGCACATGAAAGGTTTCAGAGTTTGAAACAACCGCTCGACAGAACAATATAGAAATGTGTTCCGTCCAGGAGAGCCCCTTCGGAAAATCCCTCAAGGGTTACCCGAAGCAGAAGCTCAGAAGTATATATAGACCGGCAGGGTGCCTGACTAGATTAGATCCTTAGGGATTCCTCTAAGTCATATTACTGTATTCGAATATACAACTGATATAAGAACTTTGTTAAGTCATCCCAAACCCAAACCTGCCGAAGTCTAACATTTGGTAGCGCAGCTTAAGAAATCGATTTGCAATCATGGCTTCAAGTCCCAATCCTCCAACATCACCACCAGCCACGGCAACTAGCGTGGGTTCCAACCAAGGACGAAGAGCCGTATTGGAGAGATGTTGAGTTTTCAATGAAACGTCAGGAACGGAGAGAGGCAGAGTTAACGGCTAAAGCC